>CAUYLG010061805.1:0-33260 GCA_963573385.1 Cacajao melanocephalus
TAAATCACTCCTCAGCAATTGCATAGCATTTCACAGGTTTAAATAAAATATTGGTTGGCTGCTTGTTTGTTATATTCATCCCTTATTCCTTCCTGTCTCCATTGTTAAGCACAATTATTGGCATAAAAGAGGTTTTTAATACCCATTTTTAGACTGCATTCTAGCCTGGGCAATAGGACAAGAATCCCATTCTCTCTCCCTCTTTCTCTTCCTCTTTCTCTCTTTCATTCTTTTTTTTTCTTTCTTTCACTCTTTCTTTCTTCTTTTCTTTTTCTTTCTTTCAAAAAAAATAAAAAAAAATAAAAAAAATTTAAATACTACCTAATAAATGAATATATTTTGATGTAAACATTCAAGCCATACAAGTATTGCCTCAAGTCTCACTCTCTTCCCAGAGGTAAGCATCTTTTAGCAGTTTCTGGGTATCCTAATCTTTATCTCCACAGTTCTGTACATACACATTAAAATTTTTTATTGGGTAGTCTTTTTCTTATTGATTTGTAAGCTCATTAATTCTAAAAAAGAAAGAACAATATAATATGGAAGCCAAGATAAAACCCTATTTAAACACACAGCATTCAGTCACTCTCAAATATTTAATGAGCAGCTACTACATATGTCAAGCACTGAGCTAGGCAGCCTCTACAAAATTGTTGATGGGTAGTAGTTCATGTTTGAAAGCAACTCAAAACCAGGAAGAGAAAGCAAATACTTTGGCTTCTGAAATATCTAATAACCCAATGCTCTAGCAACAGCCATGCTACTTACAATTTTTAAATGGAAGTGAACATCACACGATTACTTACCTAAAATCTTATCAAAATAATTAAGAAAAGAATCTGCATCAAAAGTGATTGGAGCCTCAGAAGGTTCTCTGCAATATTAAAGGACAAAGACAATTAATTTATCCTAAATATAACTGTTTGAAACTTTTCTAAAGTGGTACCATTCTTAGGAAAGCTACCAAAGATAGAATTTCTAAGGAGGCACAGCAAGAAAAATTGTAGGTTTAAGTTTTAAAAATCCTTGAGCTTACGGGCCTTGCAGGACAACAGAAATGGGAAAGTCTGATAAATGAAAAGTAAAAACTGCATCTTGTTTATGTACATTTAACTTATGCTAATTTAGGGCGCTACCCACTCTTTAGCCCCAGTAAGATATCTAGCATTAGCAAAAGCATTATTTATTTGAGTTAATTTAAATAAAGCCTACTTTTTTTTTAAGAACTAAAGCTTAAAAAATAAACAAGAACATATTTTCCCTTATCCCTCCCTTATTAAAGAGAGAATACCAAACATAAATTTAGATCTTTCACCAGGTTCAAGAGCATCAACACTAAAAATGATATATTTGATACATAAGTAACAATTCTATCTACCTGTTTTTCTTGTTACTTGCCAAATGTAATTTCACATTTCTGTTATTATTTCTGCCTCTGATGAATCCCTTTGAGTTTTCAGTTTCGAATCTGCTTGTAGGTTGGGAGATCAGAAGTCTGAACTTGTTGAAAGCTAATGTTGAGCCCATAAGGCTATTAAAGAGTAAAATATATGGTTTCCCTGTGTGGTTCTAGATGATGGTTTTTAGATCTGCTGGGTGATCTTTCTGGCTTATTTCAAAGATTGCAAAGGATGAGGCTTCCAGAAATCTGATTTCAGATAAGTAAGCTGTCACTATACTAGGTACAAAAAAGAAAGCAGTACAACTCATTTACTGAAAAAAAAAAGTAGAAATGACAATGGCCAATGATTTCAACATTTGAGTTCTAACTATTTATGTATTTATACTTTTACGCAAATTACCTAGGCAGCTCTGCTCCCTTGTGGGTTGAGACTTTGGATATGAAAGATTTCATGCTCTCTGAGACTTGAGTTAAGTCATAGTTCTGCTCCTTCTCCTCCTTGGAAATAGACTCTGATTCTTTTTTGCCAGCAGCTTCCTGCAGCAGCTGCTCCAGCTGATCTGCTGAGAGATCTAACCACTGGTCATCTGAAAAAGAAGAAAGCATAATATTGCCATTCTACCTTCACATGAAAAGTCCTTTCAGGAGAGGATCCTATGAGACTTAGTAGAAGATTTTAATTTTTTTTTTAACCCTTCCACTGTATCCTGGTCCATCACTTACCATCCTCTGGGGGAAGATTAGCTGCTTCTTTCTTAAGGTCTTCTATATCAAATGGCATTGTCTGTAATAAGGTTAAGACTTCTTCACCTGGGCTCATAGCAAGAGAACTATAAAAAATGAAAAACATGAGTATTTCTTCATAAAAGAACACAGAATAGTAATCATAAATACATAGTCTTTTAAAGTTGGAACTTCTACAAAACTGTTTTTATACATATTATAATTACTTTATAGGGATTAGCTAGTCTAATTTGGGGAGTTCTTTGTTTGTCTTTGCTTTTTTTTTTTTTAAGAGATGGGGTTTCACTGTTGCCCAGACTGGACTCAAACTCCTGGGTTCAAGTGATCCCCCACTTCAACCTCCCAAGTAGCCGGTTCTATAAGTACATGCCAAAATACCTGGCTCTAATTTGTTTTTAAGCATATTTTTAGGTTGCGGATCACTTTTTCTCAAATAAAACCTTTTCTTAAATTTTATTTTTATTTATTTATTTTTTAACATCTCCTTCTTGAATTATCAAATAAAACTTTTTTTTTTGGGTGGATCACTTGAGGTCAGGAGTTCGAGACGAGCCTGGCCAACATGGTGAAACCCCATCAAATAAAACTTTTACCACGAACTCTAAAATATAGAAGGGCTCAAAGAAAAATGGCTTTGATTAAAGTGGAGGATAGGCAGGGCGCGGTGGCTCATGCCTGTAATCCCAGCACTTTGGGAGGCCGAGGCGGGCAGATTACTTGAGGCCAGGAGTTCACTTGGCCAACATGGTGAAACCTTGTCTCTACTAAAAATACAAAAATTAGCTGGGCATGGAGGCATGTGCTTGTAATCCCCTACTTGGGAGGCTGAGGCAGGAGAATCACTTGAACCTGGGAGGCAGAGGTTGCAGTGAGCCAGGATCACACCACTGCACTCTAGTATGGGCGACAGAACAAGACTCTGTCTCAAAAAACAAATACACTAATTAAATTAAATTAAATTAAAGTGGAAGAGGCTCAGAGATCTACCCAATTTGCTTCCCCTTTGGCTCTGAAGCACAGTAGGGTGGCTCACACCTGTAATCCCAACACTTTGGGGGACCACATTAGGTCAATCACTTGAGTTCAGGAGCTGGACAACATAGTGAGACCCTGTCTCAACAAACAAACAAACAAACAAAATTAGCTGGGCATGGTAGTGCATGCGTATGGTCCAAGCTAGTTAGAAGGGTGAGGCAGAAACTCATCAAATAAATAAATAAGGAAAAAGCAAATATGCAGAAATATAATAAACATATTGTTTAGTCAGTTTTACTTAGTACGACTTGAAAAGCCTTCTAAGTCCTTACAAAATAGATTTGCTACACTGAAAAACATTTAGCTAAACAGCATTCCCAGAACATGCCATAATTTAATTAACTACTTCTCTACATATGAACATTTGTTTTGAATTTGTTGCTATAACAATGTTGCAGGCCAGGCATGGTGGCTCACCCCTGTAATCTCAACACTTTGGGAGGCTGAGGCGGGCGGATCATCTGAGGTCAAGAGTTTGAGACCAGTCTGGCCAACATAGTGAAACCCTGTCTCTACTAAAAATATATAAATTAGCTGGGCATGGTGGTGGGTGCCTGTAATCCCAGGTACTTGGGCGGCTGAGGCAGAAGAATCGCTTGAACCCAGTAGCCGGAGGTTCCAGTGAGCTGAGATTGCACCATTACACTCCAGTCTGGGTGACAAGAGCAACACTCCGTTAAAAAAAAAATATATATATATATATAAATATATATGTGTGTGTATATATATATGTGTGTGTGTGTGTATATATATATATTACAATAAACATCTTTATGCATTAAAAAAAAACCCCTCATTCTTTAAGACGTAATGCAAATACCTCCTCCCTGAACCTTTCCATTATCTTTCTTTTTTTAGCTTCTCTGCTTCTACCCTAGTGAAATTACCTTCTCACTATGACTCTCTTTAGCATTTGATATTTCAAAATGATTTTTATCTTGCCTTTTGTTATGATTATTTAGGTTATTCTTTTCTCTCTCCTAGTAATATTTATATATTAATAATACACAGTAGAGACAGTTCCCCATCATCTACATGATTTTGCATGGTATGCAAATGTTTATTCAATTAAACCAAGTCCTTTATACAACTTGATTTGCTCCATTCTTAATAGTTCAGACAGGGTGCCATCATGTCACCATTATGTTACCCACTCAACACGTAAGTATCTCTGTGCATAGCTTTTTTTTTTCTAAGACAGGGTCTCACTCTGTCACTTAGGCTATAGTGCAGTGGCATGACCACAGCTCACTGCAGCCTTGACTCTTGGGCTCAAGCAATCTTCCTACCTCAGCAAGTAGCTGGGATTACAGAAGGTATGAGCCACTGTGCCTGGCTATTTATTTATTTATTTTTAATTTGAGTAGCTGGGATTACAGAAGCCTGCCACCTCACTCGGCTAATTTTTTGTATTTGTAGTGGAGACGGGGTTTCACCATGTTGGCCAGGTTGGTCTCGAACTGCTGACCTCAGGCAATCTGCTCACCTCGGCCTGCCAAAGTGCTGGGATTATAGGCGTGAGCCACTGCACCCGGCCTATTTATTTATTTTAAATTGGCAACAAAGTGTACAGGTTTATCATGTACCTTAAAAATAGAGAAAGTTAATGTTTCCTTTGATGACCACTGCCACCTATCCCAATCCATTGTCCTGCTGCCCGGAGGTGATTGCTTTCTCAAGTACACTTCTGCACTTTTCTCTCTCTCTGTGTATATATATTTCTGTTTCTATTTCTTGTATTTGCTGTCTGTCCTTTTGCTGGAATGTTATTCCCCCAAATACCCAAATGCCTCACTCCTTCACTTCATTCAGGTCCCTTTTCAAAGAAAACTTCCTTAGGCCTTCCTTTACCAATCTATCTAGAAGAGCAGTCTCTACCCCTGTCTCTCCACACACTCCTTTTTCCTTCATAGCACTTACCACCATCTAAAATTATATAATGTGCTGTCTTTCTCCTACATTAGCATGTAAGCTCTATAAGGACAAGGACACCTTGGGTTCATTTATTGTATCCCCAGCACCTGGAATAGGGCCTGGCACATAGGAGACAATAAATATTTGTTGACTAAATATATATGTATCTATAAATAATGTATAGTATTTTGTGTATTTAAAATTTTATATGTGTAGCATCCACACTGTATATGTTTATTTTATTCTTTTTCATTTTAATTTTTTGGGTACATGGTAGGTGTATATATTTATGGGGTACATGAGATGTTTTGATACAGGCATGCAAATAAGCACATCATGAGAATGAGGTATCCATCCTCTCAAGCATTTATCCTTTGAGTTACAAACAATCCAATTACACTCTACGTTAAATGTACAGTTAAGTTATTATTGACTATAGTCATCCTGTTGTGCTATCTATTCGTTCTATTTTTTTGGTACCCATTACTGTACGTGTTTATAACTTGCTTTTTTTTTCCCCCACTGACATTATGTTTCTGAAATCTATTCATTTAGATCAGTGGTTTCCAACCAGGGACAATTTTGCCCCCCAAGGAAATTTGGCAATGTCTGGAGACATTTCTGGTTGTCATGATTGGAAGACGAGGGAGAAGTGCAAGCCAGTCTTTCACAACAACTTATCAGATCCAAAATGTCAGTAGCACTGAGACTGGTAAGTCCTAAATCAGATATAGGTAGATTTAGTTAATCTCTGGTTAACTACTGGATAGTAGGCCATCATATAAATACAATGTAATTCATTCATCCATTATCGATAGATACTTTGATTGCTTATAATTTTTCACTATTACAATCTCAAATAAATTGGGGGAAAGTCTATGATATTATATGTAGGAACTAAAAACAATTCTGAAGTCACAGAGATAGAGAGCAGGATAATGGTTGGCTGGGTGCTGTGGCTCACAGCTGTAATCCCAGAACTTTGAGAAGCCAAGGTAGGAGGATCTCTTATACCCAGGAGGTCAAGGCTACAATGAGCTATGATTGCACCACTGCACTCCAGCCTGGGCAACAGAGTGAGACCCTGTTTCAGTAAAAAAAATAAAATAAGTATAATGATGGTTACCAGAGGCTGGGAAGGGTAGCAGAGAGTGGGAGAAAAAGAGGGGATAGGTAATGGGTACCAAAATGTAGTTAAATAGAAGGAATAAGAGCTAGTGTTTGCTGCTCTGCCTATGGCATAGCCATTCGTTATTCCTTTACTTTCTTAATAAATGTACTTTCACTTTATGGACTCGCCCCCAAATTCTTTTATACACAAGATCTAAGAACGCTCTCTTGGGGTCTGGATCTGGAACCCTTTTTAGTAACATCTTCCTAGCAAACCCACAAAAATATTTAAAAAGAAATAAAAAAGAGCTAGTGTTTGGTAGCACAACAAGGTAACTACAGTTAATAATAATTTATTATATAGTTCAATATACCTTAAAAAAATGAAATAACTAAAAATATTCCTAACACAAAGAAATGATAAATGCCTGAAGTGATGAAAAGCTTAATTACCCTGATTTGATCATTATGCATTGTATGCTACATGTACATTATATGTGTAATCACATGTACTCCATAAGTATGTATAACTAGTATGCATCCATAATAATTAAAAATAAAAAATTAATGGCTAGGTGCGGTGGCTCATGCCTGTAATCCCAGCATTTTGGGAGGCCAAGGTGGGTGGATCACCTGAGGTCAGGAGTCTGGCCAACATGGCAAAACCCCGTCTCTACTAAAAATACAAAAATTAGCCAGGTGTGGCTATAATCCTAGCTACCTGGGAGGCTGAGGCAGGAGAATCACTTGAACCTGGGAGGTGGAGCACTGCACTCCAGCCTAGGCAACTAAGCGTGGCTCTGTCTAAAAAAATAAATAAGTAAAAATAAATAATAATAATAAATGAAAAAAGTAAAAATGAAAGGTAAATCTTAAAAAAAAGTCTATGATATTAATTCAGCTATTTTAAAAAAGCACAAACATTAGGAATTCAACAATAGCTCTGGAGGGAGATGGAAGTTTGGTTTCCAACTGTTTAAAAATTATCTTGGTGTGCAGAATGAGAGCCTCTCCTGTAACATTAATTAAAATGTTGGACATTTAAGCTACTTGCAATATTTTCCCCAACAGTAAAAAATAGTTGAGTAAATTATGGTACATCCATTTGCTGAAATATTGTGCAGCTTTTTTTTTTTTTTGAAACAGAGTCTCGCTCTGTCACCAGGTTGAAGTGCAGTGGCAGGTTCAAGTGATTCTCCTGCCTCAGCCTCACGAGTAGCTGGGACTTCAGGGATGCGTCACCACGCCCAGCTATTTTTTATATTTTTAGTAGAGATGGGGTTTCACCATGTTGGTCAGGATGGTCTCCATCTCTTGACCTCATGATCTGCCCACCTTGGCCTCCCAAAGTGCTGGGATTACAGGTGTGAGCTACCATGCCCAGCAATATTGTGCAGCTTTCAAAAATTATGTTTATAGAGACTTTGTAATGCCATGAAAAATGTGATATCACGATAAGTAAAATCATATAGAGGAGGATGCAAGATTTCTTTCTTTCTTTTTTTTGAGGCAGAGTCTTGGTCTGTCATCCAGGCTAGAGTGCAGTGGCATGATCACAGCTCACTACAACTTCTGCCTCTCAGGTTCAAGCGATTCTCATGCCTCAGGCTTCTGAGTAGCTGGAATTACAGGCGCAAGCCACCATGTCCGGCTAAGTTTTGTGTTTTAAATAGAGACAGGGTTTCACCACATTGGCCAGGCTGGTATCAAACTCCTGGCCTCAAGTGATCTGCCTGCCTCAGTCTCCTAAAGTGTTGGGATCACAGGTGTGAACCACCGTGCCTTGTCATTCTATAACAAAAATCAAGTGAGGGCCGGGGGGTACAAACCCTGGAAGGCAATAAACTAAAGTGATAACACTGGTTGACCCTCTAGTACAAATTTTTTCCTTGTCACATCCTTCTGTATTTGCTATACTAAATGTATATGTTACTTTTATAGCAACAAACTTTATTATTCAAAAATAACTACGTAGGCTGGGTGTGGTGGCTCATGCCTATAATTTCAGCACATTGGAAGGCCTAAGTGGGCAGATCACTTGAGGTCAGGAGTTTGAGACCAGCATGGTCAACATGGTGAAACCCCATCTCTACTGAAAATACAAAAAAAAAAAAAAAATTAGCCAGGTGTGGTGGTGCATGCCTGTAGTCCCAGCTGCACAGGAAGCTGAGGCAAGAGAATCGCTTGAGCCCAGAAGGCAGAGGTTACAGTGAGCTGAGATTGTGCAACCACACTACAGCCTGGGTGACAAAGTGAGACTCCATAAAAAAATACAATACAATAAAATAAATAGATAAAATAGAAAATAAAAAGAACTACCTAACTACCAATCTTTATAGTAGGAGTCTTAACAATAACTCACCTTTCTGGCCGGTTTACTGAGAGCTGGAAGTAATTCTCTGCCATATCTAGTCTTTCCCGGTACTGAGCAGAACCTTCTATCAATCCCTTAAAAAAAAAAGGTCCATCAGAACATTACTCACAAGTTGTAATTAAAATAATGTGTTCACCAGCAACTTTCAGAGAGGCAGCAAATAGTCTACTGCTCAGGAATCATGTGGCCCAAGGCCTAGGTCCTGTTTTGTCATTAATATGCCTGCCTGAGTTCCAGTCTCTTCAAATGAGAGGACTCAGTTACATGTAGTGGTTCCTAATTTTTTTCACCATTACTGGCCTATTTCCAGTTTGGAGAGTTTTCTACTATTTTCTTTTACTTAACTATTAAGATACAATTGGCTGGGTACAGTGGCTCATGCCTGGTAATCTCAACACTTTGGGAGGATGAAGTGGGCAGACTGCTTGAGCTCAGGAGTTTGAGACCAGCCTGGGCAACATGGTGAGATCCTGCCTCTACAAAAAAAAAAAAAAAAAAAAAAAATTAAAAAAGATATAACTGATTAACTAGTAATTCACAAAACAAAGTACAGAAAGTCTGACAAGTAGAATAAAAAATGGCAAAAATCACACCATTACTATCATTTGTGTTTTCTAAATGCATATTTACAGTGGTAGTCATACTTAGTTTTTTACATTTTTTAAGGATATACTGGCTGGGCACCATGGCTCATGCCTATAATCCCAGTACTCTGGGATGCAGAGGTGGGAGGATCACTTGAGGACATGAGTTTGAGACTAGCCTGGGCAACATAGCAAGACTTCAACTCTGCTAAAAAGAAAAAAAATAATAAAATAAAATTAGCCAGGCGTGGTGGCACATGCCTATAGTGTCAGCTATTTGACAGGCTGAAGCAGGAGGATCACTTGAGCCCAGGAGTTCAAGGCTGCAGTGAGCTAGGATCCTACCACAACACTCTGGCTTGCATGACAGAACGAGACCCTGTACAACAACAACAATAATAGCTGGGCACGGTGGCTCATGCTCATGCTCATGCCTGTAATCCTAGCACTTTGGGAGGTCAAGGTGGGTGCATCACCTGAGGTCAGGAGTTCAAGACCAGGCTGGCCAACATGGTGAAATTCCATCTCTACTAAAAATACAAAAATTAGCCGGGTATGGTGGTATGCGCCAGTAGTCCCAGCTACTGGGGAGGCTAAGGCAGGAGAATCACTTGAACTGAGGAGGCGGAAGTTGCAGTGAGCTGAGCTCACGCCATTGCACTCCAGCCTGGGCAACAAGAGCAAAACTCCAGCTCAAAAAAAAAAAACCCCACCATATATATACTATAATATCATAAGTACTTTTCATATTGCTGTGCCGTCTTTATCATCATCATATTCTTATGAACTTTTCTACTTCTTAGATATTTCCTTTAAAAAGATTATTCAAAGTGAAAGTTCCAAGTTTGAACCTTTCTATAGCTCTTAGAAGACACTACCAAATTACTTTCCAATTAAGGTTCTACCAATTTGCCATGTTACCAGCAAGGTATAGGAGTATTAGTTTTACCATACTCTCAACAGCACAGAATATCATTCATATCCTTTTGTACATACATGAAAGACTTTCTTCATTACTGTGTTCATATGTATATCTTTACTACTTGTGAAGTTGAATACTTTAAGAGAAATTTACTAGAGATCTTTTAATAAATTAAAAAATCTAAATCTTTGCTAATTTTCCTATCAGGTGTTTTTCATGTTTGTGTTATCAAGTCCTTGCAAGTTGTTTTATCTGGTACAAATAATTACTTTCATCATTTAATATAAACAGTATTAGTTTTTCTCTAATACTGGAAACAGTTCATAGTTACCTCCTTCATTAGCGCCTGAGTATCACTGAACTAGAAAAGTCTCCTTTAACTCTACCTTCCATAATTATGTCACACATTTAAACATGGACCATAGGACTTTAAGTCACTGGCATGATTTTGTCTGGATTGTATACTTAAAAACTAATACATTGCAAGTCCTACCTTAAAGTAATCATTCTTTTTCAGACTTTCAAGGAAACTGGCCCAGAGTGGTGAGGTAGTCACAATGGATTTCTTGCAGTCAGAAAAATGTGGGCTACATTTGGAGCATAAGATCTCAAATCCATGAGCCTAGATGAGATAGGTAGAATTTTTGTTATGAAGTTCCTTTTTTTCTGTATCTTATTATAATACATTACTTTCTTTCCATTGAGCCACACTCTAGAACTAGGTGACTGGATACATGGGCATTTGGACAATTATAACACTTTTTAAGTTTTATGAAAAACATAAACTTATTTCCAAGTTTCTTAATCATCATAGAATAGTAAAAATCATAAAGGGAAAGAAAATGATATACAACCAAGATTCCTGTTCTCTTCAAACAGATTCCTTTTCCTGCTGATTACAAAACCAGAAATTTCCGGCCGGGCGCGGTGGCTCACGCCTGTAATCCTAGCACTTTGGGAGGCCGAGGTGGGTAGATCACTTGAGGTCAGGAGTTCAAGACCAGCCTGGCCATCATGGTGAAACCCCATCTTAATTAAAAAAAAAAATAAACAACACCAGAAATTTCCATTTACTTTTTGTTTAATTATGAAAAGGGTTACAAAAGGTTTCTTGTCCAGCAGAAATTATACATAAACTGAACATGATCTCAGACATAGTAAAGGGAGGAAATCACTTCATTTAAAAAGTCCTTTGATTAAAAAAACATAACAGATGCACATGGTTAAATAATTCAAACAGGGAACTTCCCTGATTAAGCTAGAGAACACTGTTACCAACTTCTGGCACATCCTTTCAGAAGTAATCTACACACTGAAGTAGATATGTGTGTGCCCCTCTGTATGCATAGTTTTCTACTCCACACCTTTTGTTGCTCAATGAACGCATACACACTATTCTATACCTTGCTTTTTACACTTAACCATATACCTTGGAGATCATTTACATGAGCACACACAAATTCATTCATCTTACTTCATGGCTAGAGCACAATTTATCTAACTATTCCCCTACTAATGGACATTTAAGTAGTTTCCAATCTTTTGCTACTATGAACAATGCTGTCATGAGTATGCTCCATATATGTCCTTGTGCATACTTAAAATACAGAGAGAATAATTTTCTAGAAGTGAAAACGGTGATCAGAAGGGTTTGTGCATTTTAAATGTTGATGGATACAGATGGTCCCCAACTTATGATAGTTTGACTTAACAATTTTTTGACTTTATGATGGTGTGAAAGCAATGTGCATTCAGTAGAAACCTTACTTAGAATTTTTATCTTTTCACAGGCTAGCAATATGCACTCTCTTATAATGCTGGATACGCAGTGGCAACAAGCTGCAGTTGGCAATGTGATCACAAAGGCAATCAACCAATACTGTACTCTACAGTATACTGTATTCAATAAATTACATGGCATATTTAAAAGTTTATTAAAAAATAGGCTTTGTGTTAGATGATTTTGCCCAACCGTATGCTAATGTAAGTATTCTGAGCCTATTTAAGGTAGGCTAAGCTATGATATTTGGTTGGTTAGATGTATTAAATACATTTTTGACTTATGATAATTTCAATTTTTGATGGGTCTATCAGGAAGTAACCCCACTATAAATCATGGAGCATCTATTTTGCCAAAATGTTCTCATAAGGGATATAATCAATTTATATTCCTATCAACAATGTCTGAGAGTGTGCTTTTTTCTATATATTCTCAACAACCCAGGATGTATTATCAAGCCATTTGATACATGCTAACATAATGATGAAAAACACTATTTTGTAGGTTTAAAGTGTATTTCTTTTATTGTGAGTAAGATTCAATATTTTTCGTATGTTTAACTTAAAGGTCACCTGTACTTCCTTTTCTGTGGACTATTTTCATAGTTCCTGAACATTTTAAAATTAATTGGTTAGTATTATCTTTTTCATATCGACTTAAATGAACACTTTATATATTAGAGAAGTCAGCTCTTTTTCATTTAGATTGCAAATATAACTTTCTCCAGGTTTGCTATCTTTTGACTTTATTTATGGAGTTTTTCTTTCCCATGCAGAAATGCTTAATTTTTGCATAATTAATCAGTCTTCCCTTTTATAGCTTCTGGTTTCAAGTCATACTTAGAAAGGCCTTTCCTATTCAGATTATAAAAAGTTATTGTTTGTATTTCAAATTGTATAGTTTCAAGTTTTATGTTTAAATATTTGATCCAATTGGAATTTATTTTGGTATAGGTGTTAGGGAATCAACTTCAGTTTTTCAGATGGCTTCACACTTGTCCCATCATCACTTACTAAATAATAAATTTTCTCATTCTAATTTCAAATGCCACATTTTACTGCATTCTTACATAAATAGGGTGTATTTCTGGACTTTCTATGTTGTGCCACTATTCTATTAAGAGCCCGTTTACATAAAGAAAGAAAACAACATTTCTAGTTCAACATTACCAATTTCATGCCCAATTCATGGGCTCGGTACTGCGGATCAGATGCAGGAGGCAGCCTATATCCACTCCGCCGGTCTGGCACAAACCTTTGTTGCACCAACTGTGCATACAGACATTTAGTGAATGTGACCTGAGCATCAAGACACAAAATACATGAGTCTTTTCCCGAAATTAAAATTGTGAATATCACTTCAGAGTTGAGTAAAAAGTCCATTTATAAGCTTCAAATTCATATGAAATGCAAAGAAAATTCAACCTATTAACTGCTTACTTGTTTTTAACAGCTGTATTGAGATACAACTCACATACCATAAAATTTACCCTGTGGCTGGCTGGGCATGGTGGCTCATGCCTGTAATCCCAGCACTTCTGGAGGCTGAGGCAGGCAGATCACCTGAGGTCACGAGTTTGAGACCAGCCTGGCCAACATAGTGAAACCCTGTCTCTACTAAAAACACAAAAATTAGCCAGGCAAGGTGGTGCATAACTGTAATCCCAGCTACTCTGGAGGCTGAGGCAGGAGAACTGTTTGAACCCGGGAGGTGGAGGTTGCAGTGAGCCAAGACTACACCATTGCACTCAGCCTGGGCGACAGAGCAAGACTCCGTTTCAAAAAAAAAAAAGAATACCCTACTGCCTACTTTTTAGTAATCACTAGTAAAATTTTTATCATTAGTTACATTATACAGCAATTTAAGGGGTGAAAGGTAAAGAATAATTCTTTTTTTTTTTTTCCTTAGACAGAGTCTTGCTCTGTTGCCCAGGCTGGAGTGCAGTGAAGCAATCATGGTTCACTGAAGCCTCAACCTCCTGGGCTCAAGCGATCCTCTTGCCTCAACCTCCCAAGTAGCAAGGATTACAGGCGCCCGCCATCACATCTGGTTAATTTTTTTATTTTTTATAGAGATGGGGTTCACCATGTTGCCCAGGCTGGTCTTGAATGCCTGGGTTCAAGTGATCCACCTGCTTTGGCCTCCCAAAGTGCTGGGATTACAGGTATGAGCCACCCTGCCCAGCCAAGAATAATTCTTAATTTCCTGGAAGAGATGAAATGTTTTATTGTTAAGAAGGAAATAATTAGGTCAGGCATGATGGCTCATGCCTGTAATCCCAGCACTTTGGGAGGCCAAGATGGGTGAATCACTTGTAGTCAGGAGTTCAAGACCAGCCTGGCCAAAACGGTGAAATGCTGTCTCTACCAAAAATACAAAAATTAGCCAGGTGTGTTGGGAGGCACCTGTAGTCCCAGCTACTCAGGAAGCAGGAGAATTGCTTGAGCCCAGAAGGCAAAGAGGTTGCAGTCAGCTGAGATGGCTCCGCTACACTCCAGTCTGGGTAACACAGCAAGACTCTGTCTCAAAAAAAAAAAAAAAGAGAGAAGGAAATAATTATAGAAATAGAAAAATATGGTCAAAAATAGGTATGAAACATTGATATAAAATGGGGAGTCAGGTATCTTGAAAATTTCCTTCACTGGGTAGAAGAAAAAATGTGTATAGTTTGAGTATCCCCAATGTGAATATCTGAAATCTAAAATGTTCCAAAATCCAAAACTTTTTGAGTACCAATGATATGCTCAAAGTTTTTCACATTTTCAGATTTGGAATGCTCAACTGGTAAGCATAATGCAAATATTTCAAAATCCAAAAAAAAAAATCTGAAATCTGAAATACTTCTGGTCCCAAGCATTTCAGATAAGGAATATTCAACCTATATTAACATGCTATGAAGAAACAGAATATTTCCTCGTTTTTTTCTAAAGAACAACTAAAATAATGTTTCATTCACTGAGCACTGAGAAATATAAAAAATAATAATAATAATGTTTCAACTCTGTTTCCCGTGAGAGAAACTAAATGACCAAGATAGAAATCTCACCGATGTCATTATTCGAGTTTCAGGCAAGAATGTCTTGAAAACACGACAGGCTCGCAGGTCAATAGGGTCTCGTAGGTAAAATGCCTGGACTGCTGCAGCCACCAATCTGGGGCGCTGCTTTAGCACTGCTACAATGCCAGCTGGAAGGAAGCAGTGTGCTTGATGAAGGGAGGCCTGAATTTTTTCTGGGTACCTGGGACAGGTAACATAATTATTTTCATTTTACAATATACAAATACCTAGAATTCTTATACCATTCACTTTCTTTTCGACATCTTGTCTTCATTCATCAAGAGCAGTATGTAGAGAGTGACAAGAGAGATGAAAACAGATACTGCACATATACTTAAGACTGTAAGAAAGAAGAGAGGGAAAAAGAAAAAGTAGGAAGAAAGGGAAAATAAAGAAAAGAGATTATTGTAGTTCAAAAACAAAACAAAAAACCTATTATACTTTGGAGTAAAGATAAAATCAAAGTTTTTCTTCTAAAAGAATGGTACAAAGTATACTGAAGCTAAAAGAGATTTTTAATATTGTTAAGCCCTAAATTGTGCTACACATTTAATAGGCACCCAAATTTGAATGGATGAACTAATATGTTACTAGGTTAAGATCTTCCTTTCTGAATAAAAGCTAAAGTTTTATTCAGAAACTGAATTCTGACATAGGTCAAAGAATCCCAGATACAGACCCAGAACAACAGAAAAAACCTGAGCACCTTGTGCTCCATTAGGTTTCTGTTTTTTGAAGGTCTCAAAGTTTTCACCCACGGATAGAGCTAATACTTAGCCATGATATCTAGGGTAAATAAATGCAAAAATATCGGGACAAGATTATAACCCTTCTGAATGGGAATTTAAAGATGTATTTGTTTCCGATTTTAAAATCTGTACGTTTAATTTATTAGTCAATTTCATAAAGAGGAATGAAGACAAAATGAAAATTAGCATTAATATAGGTGAAAGACATTTTATAGTCAGAGAAAGACTGATTAAGTCCAACAGAACTTAAAGGAAAACAAAAATCAAAGAAAGACTGAACTACATGAAACCAAAAGGTTCCTTAATCAGCAACGAAAGTGATATTTTTCTTACCCTCTGATGCGCCTATTCACAGCAGCTCTTATAGATTCTGAAGCAAGTATTTTTTCTGGATGTGCTGAGATTATATTCAATGCTTGTGGAATTGTTGGGGGTGTGTTGGGTAACCAAGATTCTGCTCCAGGTTTTCTTGGTGCAGGAATAATACACAATTCCCCATGGTGGAAAAATACCTGTAAATAATACATTTTAATTTTCACAGGCGGCACTAGCAAACTCTAGGTACATATGAATGTAATCCAGTATGATTTCATCTCTATAAATTTCCTAAACTTGGGTATACTTACCCTATTGGTGCTATTATCAGGATCCAACCATTTAGGGAGGAAGTCAGCAGCTTCTATTAACAAGAATTCGCCATCATTGTCTTCAATCCTAATGCAAGAAAATTTCCAATTTTGTATTCAAAAAGCACATATTTGCTAGTAACCAAAACAGTTTTATTCTAATACATTTTCCTCTTCATCTTAGTAAATATTTGAGTATGAACCATGTGTAGATAGCTATAAGAAAGAAAAATATTTAAGATAACATTAAGCACTGAGGAGGACTATAAGATTGTAAGGAGGAGTTGAAGGTAGATGATCAGGAGAGAAGATAAGCAATTTAAATAAAGAAATATTAGACAAAAACATGAAAATACACAAAGTACTATAGGGTTCCAAAAGAAAAAAAAAAAACATAGCTGAGATTAGAAAAGCCTTCATGTAAGAGGTGTTATTTGGACCTAAAAAGATAATGATTTGCATCACTTTTTTTTGTTGTTGTTTTGACAGAGTCTGGCTCTGTTACCCAGGCTGAAGTGTAGTGGCCTGATCTTGGCTCACTGCAACCTCCATTCCCGAGTTCAGGTGATCCTCCTGCCTCAGCCTCCCGAGTAGTTGGGATTACAGGTGCCCACCACAGCATCTGGCTAATTTTTTTATTTTTAGTAGAGACAGGGTTTCACCATGGTGGCCAGGCTGGTCTCGAACTCCTGACCTCAGGTGATCCACCCACCTCGGCCTCCCAAAGTGCTGGGACTACAGGCATGAGCCACTGTGCCCAGCCTGCAACACGTTTTTAAATTTAAAAGTTTTAACAGGCTATACATTCACGTGGTTAAAATTTTTAAAAATATATTAAAAGTTACAATATGAAAGTCTCCCTCCTATTTTTGTTCCTATCTGCTCAACCCTACACATATCACTGCTGTTTCTTGTATATCTTTCTAGCGTTTGCTTATGCATAATCTAGCTATAGAAATATATATTTGTATTTTCCCTTTTTTACACAAGACACAGTGTATTTTATATACCGTTATATACCATTCTAGCTCTATACTTTCATTATTTTAGTTTAGTTTTGAGACAGAGTCTCACTCTGTTGCCCAGGCTGGAGTGCAGTGGTGCAGTCACACTCACTGCAAGCTCTGCCTCCTGGGCTCAAGTGATTCTCCTGGCTCAACCTCCCGAGTGTCTGGGACCACAGGCGTGGGCCACCACGCCTGGCTAATTTTTGTATTTTTAGTAGAGATGGGGTTTCACCATGTTGGCCAGGCTGGTCTCCAACTTCAGACCTCATGTGATGCTCTTGCCTCAACCTCCCGAAGTGCTAGGATTACAGGTGTAAGCCACTGCGCCCAGCCTACAATGTACTGTGTTCTTGAAACTTGCTAAGGCAGTAGATTTTAAATGTTCTCACCACACACAAAAAAATAAGATGTAAAGTGATATATGTTATGAGCTCAATTCAGCCATCCTACAATATAGATGTATTTCAAGATAACATGTTATACACAATAAATATATACAATTTTTATTTGTCAATTTTAAAAACAGGCCAGGTGCAGTGGCTCACGCCTGTCATCTCAGCACTTTGGGAGGCTGAAGCAGGTGGATCACTTGAGGTCAGGAGTTCAAGACCAGCCTGGCCAACATGGCGAAACCTTGTCTCTATAAAAATACAAAAATTAGGCAGGTGTGGTGGTGCACGCCTGTAGCCCCAGCTACTTGGGAGGATGAGTTATGAGAATCACTTGAGCCTGGGAGGCAGGGGTTGCAGTGAGCCAGTATCATTCCACTGCAGAGTGAGACTCTGTCTCAAAAACATAAAATAAAATAAAATAAATAGAGCACAGTGGCATGTGCCTGTAGTACTAGATTACTTGGGAGACTGAGGCAGGAGGATGGCTCAGGAATTCAAGTACAGCCTGGGCAAAATAGCAAGACCCTGTCTTTTTTTTGAGATGGAATTTCACCCTTGTTGCTGAGGCTGGAGTGCAACAGCACGATCTCAGCTCACCGCAACCTCTGCCTCCCGGGTTCAAGTGACTCTCCTGCCTCAGCCTCCTGAGAAGCTGGGATTAACAGGCATGTGCCACTACGCCCAGCTAATTTTGTATTTTTAGTAGAGATGGGGTTTCTCCATGTTGGTCAGGCTGATCTTGAACTTCCAACCTCTGGTGATCCGTCTGCCTTGGCCTCCCAAAGTGCTGGGATTACAGGCATGACCCATGGCGCCGAGCCTAAGACCCTGCCTTTAAAAAAACTAAATGAATAATAAATAAATTTAAAACATTTAAAAAATTTAAATAAATTTATTTAAAGATAAAAATAAAATGAGTTATCTCTTAGATTTACATCCTGAAGTATTTAAGGATCAAATGACAGCTACAGATAAAATAATAATGACCGTGGGTTGGTGATTGTTGAAGCTGGGTAATGGGAACATGTGGGTTCATTCTCTCTATTTTAACGTATATTTAAAATTTATATAATAAGTTTTCAAAGGTTTTTATTTTTCTCTTCTCTTTTGTTCTGCTGGGAAAGAGACTGGGGTGGGTAAAAAAAAAGATCAGAATTTATTCCGTTCCGGCCTCCCTGAAGAAAGAAAAAAAAAAAAGATCAGAATTTGGGTGCTGACAGGGAAAACTAGGACAAAATATAAGCGGGCGGAACGCCCTCTGCTGGCAATACTTGGTACTTATAGAAAACTCAGGTCCCGTTTTTATTTTATTTATTTATTTTTTTTGAGACGGAGTCTCACTCTGTCCCCAGGCTGGAGTGCAGTGGTAGGATCGTGGCTCACTGCAACCTTCACCTCCCAGGTTCAAGTGATTCTCCTCCCTCAGCTTCCCAAGTAGCTGGAACTACAGGCGTGCGCCACCACGCCCAGCTAATTTTTGTATTTTTAGTGGAGATGGGGTTTTACCATGTTGGCAGGATGGTCTCGATCTCTTGACCTTGTTATCCGCCTGCCTCGGCCTCCCAAAGTAGAGATGGCCTCCCAAAGTAGAGATGGCCTTCCAAAGTAGGGACATAGTGAAACCCTATCTCCACAAAAAATACAAAAATTAGGCAAGTGTGGTGGTGCACGCCTGTAGCCCCAGCTACTTGGGAGGATGAGGTACGAGAATCACTTGAGCCTGGGAGGCAGGGGTTGCAGTGAACCAATATTGTTCCACTGCAGTCCAGTCTGGGCAACAGAGTGAGATTCTGTCTCAAAAAAATAAAATAAAATAAAGCACAGTGGCATGTGCCTGTAGTACCAGATACTTGGGAGACTGAGACAGGAGGATGGCTTGAGCCCAGGAGTTCAAGTCCAGCGTGGGCAAAATAGCAAGACCCTGTCTTTTTTTTTTTTTCTTTTCCTTTTTTTTTTTTGAGATGGAATTTCGCTCTTGTTGCCCAGGCTGGAGTGCAATGGCACGATCTTGGCTCACCGCAACCTCTGCCTCCCGGGTTCAAGTGATTCTCCTGCCTTGGCCTCCCAAAGTGCCGGAATTACAGGCATAAGCCACCGCACCCTGCCTCAAGTCCCATTTTTAATGCAGTGTTACCTACTTTGCTTCCTATACAATTGTTCACTGACTTCTCTTTAAATTGTTTCTGTGTATGATTTCTCAAAAAGTATAGCTATGGTCTAGTAGAGGGATACATACTTAAAATACGGGAAATATGTATGTGTATGAATGGAATTTTATTTTCCAAAGATCCACAAGGAATTTAATGGTGATTACTTCTGGGAAACCAGAGCAGTAGAACCCCAGGTTTTGTTTGAAATCTTTTGGAAGTCAGACTCTTTAATAGTACTTTCTTTCTCAAGAAAAGGAAGTCACAAGAGAAGAGAAAGAAAATAAAGATAAGGCCGGGCGCGGTGGGTCTCGTCTGTAATCCCAGCACTTTGGGAAGCCGAGGAGGGTGGATCACCTGAGTTCAGGAGTTCGAGAGCAGCCTGGTCAACATGGTGAAACCCCATCTCTACTAAAAATACAAAATTAGCTAGGTGTGGTGGTGCGTGCCTGTAATCCCAGCTAGTTGGGAGGCTGAAGTAGAGAATCACTTGAACCCAGGAGGC
Source organism: Cacajao melanocephalus (assembly GCA_963573385.1). Lineage (NCBI taxonomy): Eukaryota > Metazoa > Chordata > Mammalia > Primates > Pitheciidae > Cacajao > Cacajao melanocephalus. Next base: position 20,350 of record CAUYLG010061805.1, read on the forward strand.
AGAGGTTGCAGTGAGCCATGATCACCCCACTGTATTCAATCCTGGGTGACAGAGCTAGACTATGTCTCAAAAAAAAAAAAAAAAAAAAGAAAGAAAGAAAGAAAAGAAAGCACAGATACTATTAAAAATCTGTCCCAAATCTGTACAATTTCCAGTAGACTAGGAGAAAAATAAATCACTAAATAGATAAAAATGTAGTCACTTTATTTCAGTAATAGAATTCCTTTAGAATAATTAAAATAATTACAATACCTTGCTACTAACTCCGGAAATTCCTTTGTAATCTGCTTTATTACATAAACAATAAACCATTCATCCTCAATATTATCCCCAAACTTTGTCATGCCAAACATATGAGCAGGAACACCTCCTAAAAACAAGAGAAAAGCAACCATGTAACCAGATAAATTTGTTACTGCAAATAAAATGCACATAATCGTTCAATTGAATAAACATTCACTGACTAACTGCTCTAAGTACTGGGGAGCCAGGGTTGCAATCCTGAACAAGAAGCCTACTCCTGAGGAGCTCGGGGTAAAACTACATAACCAAATGATCTCAAAACAAGACAATGAACTCTAGAACAGGGGTATGCAGTAAGGGATAGGTGAGTATAAAGGAGGGGATATCTGTGCTATGTTTGTCCAGAAAAATGGAAAAGTATGTGCAAAGACACAGAGGCATAGTGTTTAAAGTATGTACGTATAGAGTATTCTGGGAATACCAGAACGTTAGATTTGGATGGACCAAATTTGGATGGAGATGGAACATGTGCACTATTCACAAATACGTGGAAACTAAACAACAACACACCCTTGGAAGAAATCAAGGGAAATTAGAAAATATCTTGGGACAAATGAAAATGAACACACATCATTCCAAAACTTAAGGGATTCAGGGAAAGCAGTGCTAAGGAGGAAGTTAGTAGTTGTGAAAGATCTCAAATCAACAACCTATACCCTAAAGAATTAGGGGAAAAAAAAAAAACTAAACTAAAGCCAAACCTAGCATAAGGAAGTAAATAATAAACATTACAGCAGAGATAAATGAAATAGAGACCAGAAAAACAAAACAATTGATTTGGTTTTTTTTTTAAAAGATTGACAAACTATTAACTTGATTAACCAGGAATAAGAGCAAATACTCAAATAACTAAAATCAGAAATGAAAGGGGACAATACAACCTATGTCACAGAAATAAGAAGGATAAGATAATTCTATGAACAATGGCATGCCAATAAATTTGATAATGTAGAAGAAATGGACAAATTCCTAAAAACACACCATCTATCAAGACTGGATCATGCGAAACAGAAAAATCTGAACAGATCTATAACTAGTAAGGAGACTGAATAAATAATCCAAAAGCTCCTAGTAAAGAAAAGCTGGCTCCACTAGGGAATTCTACCAAACATTTAAAGAATCTGACACCAATCCTCATCAAAATCTTCCAAAAAAATGAAGAGGAGGGAATTCCCAAATTCCTTCTGAGGCCAGCATTACCCTAATACCAAAACCAAACACAATATCAGAAAACTGTAGACCAATATCCCTGATGAATGTCAATGCAGAAATCCTTAACAAAATATCAGCAATCTGAATTCAGCAGCACATTAAATAGATGGTTCACCACAACCAAGCGGGATTTATTCCTGGGATGCAAGGATGGTTCAACACATGAAAATCAATGTACAGTAACATCCCACATTAACAGAATGAAGGTCAAACAAGTACATTACAGAGTGTCTCAAGAGCTGCCGTGGCAAACAACAGGAAGAAGAGCCCAACCAACTCTTCTTCTCCCCACCCCAGATCTCAAGTTTCTTCAACTAGAGAACTCCAATTAAAGTATCTATTTTTGTCTATATTAGACGTCAATTTAAACTTCATCCTGAAGCAATGGGAACTATTGAAGGATATTAAGCAGGAGAGTGACACAATCAAATTTGTGTTTTACAAAAGTAACTGGCAACAGTGTGAGAACTACAAAGACTGGAACCAGAGAGGTAAGTTAGGAGGCAATTGTTTTCCAGATGTAGAGATAAAGAGGGCCTGCGCTGAAGCCAAATACATGTAGAGAAGGGGTCATATTTTAGGAACATTCAGGATTTAGCATCTCACCGAACATGGTGAAGTGAGGAACTGATTATGATTCTGAATTATTGACTAGCTTAGATAACTAGGTGGATGGCAATGCCATTAAACAAGATAAGAAAACATAGGGTAAAAATGGCTTTCTAGAGAACAGATAAAGGATTGGTTTTGGACGTGCTGCACCAACGTGACAGTGTTCTTGCCAATAAATATTATATGTATTTCAATGAATAAGAGTTCAACAAAATTAACAGTAGAGAAGATATGTAGCAATGCTAGCCAAAAGATAGCAGATAAGTACTAAACTGAGAGTATCACAGTGATGTACACTTGTTATGTATACATGGGGGGTATCTTGTGATGGTATAACAAGATGCAGGATTCTGATCCCAAATAAGACCTCACAGAAGTCACCGTGTGAGTAGAGCCTTGGTCACCTACCCATGATTAATTTTCATAAAACTATAAGAAATGATAGGGCTGTAGTGTGACCAGTTTCCCACCAGGCTACTTAAGGGTGTATGTCTGCTGCTTAAAGTTTGAAAGCCAGCTGGCAAGCCAAAGCCATGGTGCCCAGCAGAGGAGCAGGTCCTGAGAACCCAAACATCTCAGGGCATAGCTGGGAACATACCAAGGAAAACAGTGTCTGCATATACACAGTAGGCAAAAAGCCAAAAAATTAGCTTACAAGCAGCTTAGAGATGGAAGGTTGGGCAGATTTCTAGCGCTGTCCTGCTGCTGCCCAGGAGTGTCCTGTATGTAAGCCCTAATAAACTCATCTACTTGCCAAGACAGACCTGTTCGAGTCATTCGTTGGTCTTTCAGCTCCCTCCTAGTTTGGGAGAACATTTTTCTGTATAATCCTGGGTTTTTCTTATAACAGGACAGAGTGCCATATTTTGCCAGAGGTCAGATCTCAAGTGTCAACAACACAGGAGAGCAATGAAGAAACCTCAAAATGCTCCTGAGTGGCAAATAATAGTCATAAAGCCCAATTATTTATCTTTATAAGCCCGGCAGAGACACTCAGATCGTCACCAAAACAGTTATATGAAACAAGGCAGCCTACAAAACACATTAACAAAATAAGGAATACCGAGTAACACCAAAAGGAACTAGGATTAAAGCCAGATGCCTGACACTGTTTAGTATACTTAGATACATTACAGCATAGTATAGTAATGAAAGTTCAAAAGAACAGCCATGGGTTTAATAATGTTTAGCATATGCTAATTCCTAAGGCAAATTTAGAAAGCTTTCATTACCTTTTTTTTTTAAAAAAGAGCTTTAAGTTTAAGGCTAACAATATAGACAAGTATCACTTATCTAACAAGTTTAGTGTATTAATCTCTTCCTGACAATACTGAATGAAGTGTGGACTATTACACATCACTGTTGTCAGGATAACATTAAAAGTCACATTAATCAAAACAAGTAAAAGAGCCTTACCTTTCCCAGGTTTATATTTGAGACTGAAAGGCTGATTCTGCCAGATGTAGGAGACCAGCATAGGTGCAAACTGGGTCATTATTCTCTCAATATACTTCTGAAGAACCTCTTTGTGTTTTTCTGGGTCCCTTGATTCATCTGGTATCAGGAACAGGCGGTACTCCACGGCGTCTTCCGCCATAGCAAACTTCATGGATTCTTCCATTCTTCTTTGAAAACTACATTTAAAGTTCCAAAATACAAACCACTTAGAACAATGCAGAAGTAACATCACAGTCTCTGAACTTTTTTAGATGACTCTATGAACACTGTTTTCTAAAATTTAGTTAGGCAGGGAACAGTGGTTCATGCATGTAATCCTAACACTTTGGGAGGCCGAGGGAGGCAGATCACTGGAGGTCAGGAGTTTGAGACCAGCCTGGCCAACACAGTGAAACGCCGTCTCTACTAAAAATGCAAAAAAATTAGCTGGGTGTGATGGCACATGCCTATGATCTCAGCTATTTGGGAGGCTGAGGCAAGAGAATCACTTGAACCTAGGAGGCAGAGGTTGCAATGAGCCGAGATCATGCCACCGCACTCCAGCCTGGGCATCAGAGAAAGACTCTATGTCAAAAATAAATAAATAAAAAAAATAAGACTTAGTTAGGCACATACCATCATCACGGTTTTTGCCTGGACCATACACCACCTACAGTAATATTTAATATTTTTAAACTTTATTTATTTATTTATTTTTTTGAGACAGAGTTTTGCTCTTGTTGCCCAGGCTGGAGTGCAAATGGCTCCATCTTGGCTCACTGCAACCTCCACCTCCCGGGTTCAAGCAATTCTCCTGTCTCAGCTTCCCAAGTAGCTGTGATTGCAGGCATGTGCCACCATGCCCAACTAATTTTTGTATTTTTAGTAGAGACAAAGTTTCACCATGTTGGCCAGGCTGGTCTCGAACTCCTGACCTCAAGTGATCCACCTGTCTCAGCCTCCCAAAGTGCTGTGATTATAGGCATGAGTCACCTCACCCGGCCAACTTTATTTATTTATTGAGCTAGGGTGATTACAGCCATGAGCCACTGTGCCCGATCAGCTTTATTTATTTATTTATTGAGATAGGGTCTTGCTTTATTACCCAGGCTGGAATGCAGTGGCATGATCACAGCTCACTGCAACCTCTACTGCTTGGACTCAAGCCATCCTCCCACCTCAGCCTCCCAAGTAGCTGAGGCCACAGGCACGTGCCACCACATCCAGCTAATTTTTTTTGTATTTTTAGTAGAGGCAAGGTTTTGCCATGTTGCCCAGGCTGGTCCTGAACTCCTGAGCTCAAGCAGTTCTGCCTTGGTCTCCCAAAGTGCTGGGATTACAGGCGTGAACCACCGTGCCTGGCCTAACATTATTTTTAATGACACTTTACACTTAAAACTTTATCTTTAAAATTATGTTCAAAGAAAACCTTGATATAATACAGTGAATAGAAACCCATATCACATTCCCCAATTAATAAGCATGTAAGAATAACATCTTTATTTTTTATATTTTTCCTGTTTTGCAAGTGAACAATGAAAGTTTCAGTGTTTGCCCCTGTACTAGGAGTGGTATGTGTAACACTGCACTAACATCCACTGTTTACATGCTATCAAAAACCCCAGTTCTGCCACTAATTAGCTGTGCCACTGTGGACACTTCACTTCTCTTTCTGGGATTTTTTCTTAATTTAGGATAAGTTATCTATCATCTCTAAAATCTCTGCCTGCTTTACAATTTTGTTCAACCCTGAAGAACAATCTCTTTTGCTCTGTGGAATGTAAACCCCTCTGTTTTATGAACATTGCATAGTGCAGAGGAATTCAGAACTACAAAACATTCGTGTCCTGTCATCTTACCTCTGTCCTAAATTTGACCCTTTTTCAAATCTCATGGGATGGTAGATATATCTTTCTTTTCTTTCTTTTTTTTTTTTTTTTAAATTTTTAAGGGTATATAGTAGGTGTATATGTTTATGGGTACATGAGATATTTTGAAACAGGTATATAATGCATAACAATCACATCAGGGTAAATGAGATATCCGTCACCTTAAGCATTTATCCATTGTGTTACAATCTAATGATACACTTTTAGTTATTTTCATTAAAAAATTTTTTTTATAGCCAGGATATGCTCTCATCAGAACTTTTAGTTATTTTTAAATGTACAATTAAATTATTTACTGTAGTCACCCTGTTGTGCTACTAAATACTAGTTTTCATTCGCTCTATTTTTTTGTACCCTTTAACCATACCACTCCCCCACCAACCCTCTGCAACCCTTCCAAGTCTCTGGTAACCATCCTTCTACTTGCTATCTCCATGAGTTCAACTGATTTAATTTTTAGCTCCTACAAATTAATGAGAACATTTAAAATTTATCTTTCTGTGCCAGGCTTATTTCACTTAACATAATGATCTCCAGTTCCATCCATGTTGTTACAAATGACAGAATCTCATTTTGTTTATGGCTGAAAAGTACTCCATTGTGTGTATGTACCACATTTTCTTCGTTCACTTAGCTGTTGATGGACACTTAGGTTGCTTCCAAATCTTGGCTATTGTGAATAGTGCTGCAATAAACATGGGAGTGCAGATATCTCTTTGATATACTGATTTCCTTTCTTTTGGGTAAATACCAAGCAATGAGATTCCTGGATCGTATAGCAGCTCTATTTTTAGTTTCTTGAGGAATCTCCAAAATTGTTCTCCACAGTGACTGCACTAATTTACATTCCCACCAACAGTGTTTTCTCCAAATCCTCGCCAGCATTTGTTATTATCTGTCTTATGTATAACAGCCATTTTCACTGGGGTGAGATGCTGTCTTATTGTAGTTTTCACTTGCATTTCTCTGATGATCAAAGATATTGAGCACCTTTTCATAAACCTGTCTGCCATTTTTATGTCTTCTTTGAGAAATGTCTACTCAGAGTTTTTGTCTAATTTTTAATCAGATTATTAGATTGCTTCCTAGAGTTGTTTGAGCTCCTTATATATTTTGGTTATTAATCCCTTGTCAGATGGGTAGTTTGCAAATATTTTCTCCCATTCTGTGTGTTGTCTCTTCACTTTGTTGATTGTTTCCTTTGCTGTGCAGAAGCTTTTTAACTTGATGTGCTTCCATTTGTTCATTTTTGCTTTGGCTATCTCTGTTTGTGGGGTATTACTACTCAAGAAATCTTTGCCCAATCCAATGTCCTGGAGAGTTTCCCCAATATTTCCTTTTAGTAGTTTCATAGTTTGAGGGCTTAGATATAAGTCTTTAATTCATTTTAATTTGATTTTTGTATACAGTGAAAGATAGTGGGTCTGGTTTCATTCTTCTGCATTTGGTTATCAGTTTTCCCAGTAACATTTATTGAAGAGACTGTCTTTTCCCCAGGGTATGTTCTCAGCACCTTTGTTGAAAACGAATTCACTGCAGACATATGGATTTGTTTCTGGGCTCTCTATTCTGTTCCATTGGTCTATATTTCTGTTTTTATGCCAGTGCCATGCTGTTTTGGATACTATAACTCCGTAGTATAATCTGAAGTCAAGTAACGTGATTCTTCCTTCCCCACCCCCCCTCCCCCAGGATAGCTTTGGCTATTTTGGGTATTTTGTGGTTCCATATAAATTTTAGGATCAGGCCAGGCATGGTGGCTCACGCCTGTAATCCCAGCACTTTGGGAAGCTGAGGCAGGCAGATCACCTGCAGTCAGGAGTTCAAGAACAGCCTGACCAACATGTAGAAACTCTGTTGTCTCTACTTAAAAAAAAAAAAAAAAGCACAAAATTAGCTGGGTGTGGCAGCACACGCCTGTAATCCCAGCTACCTGGGAGGCTGAGGCAGAACTGCTTGAACCCAGCAGGCTGGTCAACAAGAGTGAAACTCCTTCTCAAAAAAAAAAATTAGGAACATTTTTTTCTATGACTGTGAAGAATGTCATTGGTATTTGATGGTATTTTGACATCTCTTAATTTTCTAAGGGCTTTCCTTACAAATAAGAGTACTAGTTTATTCTTGCTTCCAGGTAATGCTTGGTAAAGGAAGGAACTGCGCTAGATGGACCACCCTAACCAAATGATTCCCTTACTCAGGTTTCTAAGGGAGGAACCGGCTTCCTCTAACCAGACACCCACTCACCACAGTCTGACCCAATCATCACTTTGCCTTTCAACCCAGAGGGACAGATAGGAATTCTACCCACCCACCCCATAACGCCAAACACACCTCATGATGCAGAATTTGGTCAGAAATGGAAGGGACTCTACGATCACTCAGGTGAATGCCTCACTGTATATATGAGAAAACCTAGAGCACAGAAAGAGAAGCGACCACGCAGCAGGGGCTTGATTTGGAGTCTAGTGCTCTTTACTCAGTCTATGCTCCCTCCTGCCGTCTAAGAAAATGAAGCCAATTTCTCTTACGGTTCTAGGGCCGCTCCTGCGCGTCTCTGCTGTGGCACCTTTCTTTAGCCGCCTCTCCGACTGAGAGAGCTGATGGAGAGCTGCCACCGGCCGCCGAAGCCTGGATCAGGCTCTGTCCCGACGCCCAACCCGGACCTGTGGCCAGCGGAAATCCTGAGAGGAAGTCTGAAGCCCGCTGAGTCCCCGGAAGCTTGGGTGTTGTCATTGCTGTGCGTCGGCGGGTGCCCGAGTGCCTTCGTCACTTCCGCTCTCGCGGGAAAGCAGGGAGGTCGGAGGACTGGCGAGGTGGGAACCCTTGGGAGGTGGCGGCTCGGAATCTAGGCGACGGGGCGAGACGGGGCCGGTAGGTGGTGGGAGGGGGCCGGGCCGGAGCCGGCAGGAGGGCCAGGCCCGGAGGCCCCCACCCTGGCGTGCCCGCCCCGGCCGCGGCTGAGGAGGAGGAGGAGGAGGATGATCTCCAGATACACTCGGAAGGCGGTGCCACAGAGCTTGGAGCTGTGAGTGGACTGCTCAGCCACCCCAGCTGGGGCGGGCCGCGGGCGCTCTGGGGACCCTCCTTTAACAGTCCTTCGCTCCTTTCCTTTCCTAGGGCTGGGGAGAGATTTTTCTTCGGAATTCCCTCCTCTCAGCTCTGCCGGACGCTGTCCCTTCTTCCTCCATCTCCAGCTGAGGGCGTGTCGCCCTTGGTCTGTAATTCCTGAACTCAAGCACTAGGTCTCCTGAATCATTTGTAGTTTCCGCAGTGCTTCAGGTCCCATTGTCAATGGCCATGGTCAGCTCGAGAAGTTATTAATAGCTGAGTGCTCCAGTAAAGTGCTCACTTGACACTGTGCAAAGCTATTTACATGCATTTGCTTACTTAATCCTATCAACAAGGATATCAGATTAGGACTATTATGTTGCATATTCTACAGATAAAGATTCTACAGATACAGATTTAAAGACTGTAACCATGCCAAAGATCACCCAGCTTGAAGGTGGTAGATCTGAGAGGTACAAACCTGATGTCGATCTGATTCTGAAGCCTATAACCATCACACATACTGCCTCACCACCTCTGCAATTAATCACCAGAATCCATAAAGATCAGTTTTGTTTTTGAGACTTTAGAGAGCAAATATCTCTGACTTAAAAAAGATCCACCTCCTACCCTGACTGAAGTGTTGTATAATAATTTAGAAAGTAATAATAGTGTCATATATTTATTAATGCTTTACAATTCCAAAGGGCTTTCACTTTTTTTTTGAAACAGGGTCTCGCTATGTTTGTCCAGGCTGGAGGGCAATGGTGCAATCCTTGCTCACTGCAGCCTCCACCTATGAGCTCAGATGATCCTCACAATGTAGCCTCCTGAGTAGCTGGGACTGCAGGTGTATGCCACAACAACTGGCTAATTTAAAAATATATATTTTTTTGGTAGAGACAGAGTATCACTATGTTGCCCAGGCTGGTCTCAAACTCCTGTACTCAAGCAATTCTCCCACCTCAGCCTTCCAAAGTGCTGGTGCGAGCCACCATGCCCAGCTGACTTCACTTTTTCATCTTAACAACTCTGTAAAATGGGTATGATTATCTTCAGTCTTTCAGAAAATGAAATTATATCAGAAATGTTACGATTATATAGCCAAAAAAGTCAGGAGTTGAGCTTGGCCTTTAACCCCAAATTCCAATTTTTTTCCTTCATTGAGCTATGTAATTTTAGCAACCATAAATTTATTAATTAAATATTAACTATACATAATAATTGCAAGCATGGTATTTTGAGTCATTCTTGGGTTTCTGGCTAGGCTCTCTTCTAGTCATGTGACTTTTAGGCAAATTACTACATCACTGAGGCTTCATTTCTGTAATATAGGAATAAGACCTTATCTAAAAGCTTATTTAAAATTACAGTGTGGGCCAGGTGCTGTGGCCCACACCTGTAATCCAGCAACTTTGAGAGGCCAAGGTGGGCGGACTGCCTGAGCTCAGGGGTTCAAGACCAGCCTGGGCAACAATGGTGAAACCCCGTCTCTACTAAAAATGCAAAAAACTTAGCTAGGCATGGTGGCACACACCTGTAATCTCAGCTACTTGGGAGGCCGAGGCACAAGAATTGCTTGAACCAGGGAGGCGGAGGTTGCAGTGAGCCAGGATCATGCCACTGCACTCCAGTCTGGGCAACAGAGCAAGACTCTGTCTCAAAAAAATAAAAAATAGGGGCCGGGCATGGTGGCTCATGCCTATAATACCAGCACTTTGGGAGGCGAGGCGGGCGGATCATGAGGTCAAGAGATTGAGACCATCCTGTCCACCATCCTGTCCAACATGGTGAAACCTCGTCTGTACTAAAAAAAATACAAAAATGAGCTGGGTGTGATGGCACACACCTGTAGTCCCAGCTACTTGGGAGGCTGAGGTAGGAGAATTGCTTGAACCCAGGAGGCAGAGGTTGCAGTGAGCCGAGATCGCACCACTGCACTCCAGCCTGGCAACTGGTGACAGAGCGAGACTCTGTCTCAAAAAAAAAAAAATAATAATAATAATAAAAATAAAATGATGATGTGGAGCTTGACACGTAAACCTACTCAATAAATGGTATTTTCCTTGTCCCTTCTCACTTTTACTTGGGATACAATAGGCATACAAAAAAAGTAAGTCTAAAACCTCTCTTTGCCTTTTAGAAGCTTATTATTAAGGAATAGGAGCTCTGCATGGTAGCAATTTAGTTCCTAGTAAACTCTTTAGGAACTAGGAAGAAGAAAACAGTTATCTCTTAGATTTGGAATGTATTGTTACTATTTTTTAAAAAAAATTTTTTTTGAGAAGAAACAGTCATTTCCCAATAAAGTGACTGAGGTTTAGTTAAAAATCTGCTTTTATAATTAATTCCAACCATTCTGAAAGTTAAAAAAAATTCTTATATGAAAAAAATGATAGGCATTTATTGGGTCAGAAAACTAGTATAGTTATACCAGTTTTTTTTTTTTTTTTTTTTTGAGACTGAATCTCTGTTGCACAAGTTGGAGCGCAGTGGTGCAATCTTGTCTCACTTGCAACCTCCACCTCCCAGGTTCAAGCAATTCTCCCACCTCAGCTTCCCAAGTAGGGAGACCACAGGCACACACCAGCACGCCCAGCTAATTTTTGTATTTTTAGTAGAGATGGGGTTTCACCCCAGGCTGGTCTCAAACTCCTGGACTCAAGCGATCTGCCTGCCTTGGCCTCCCAAGTTCTGGGATTAGAGATGTGAGCCACTGCGCCTGGCCTACTTGTTCTTGATTGTTGATTTGATACTCCCTATAAGGCCCAAAAGATGCTTCTGTAGCTGGAGTCAGGATGAAGTGAATAATGAAGGTAAAATGTATCTAAATGGGAGCAAATTCAAAGCAATTTTTACTTTAGATGTTATAATAATGATAACCTGCTTTGAAGTAGTAACTTTAGTTTTCTACCTATTACAAATTATAATTGTTGAAAAGAATTTGGGAAAGGAATGATTTTCAACATATAGCTTAACATTTTTTAATGAAAAATTTCAAACATAAACATATAGAGAATAGTATAATGAACTACCTGTCACCCCACTTCAACAGTTATCAAAGTTAATATATTTGCTTCATCTGTCGTCCTTATGCTTTCTTAACTTCTCTGTGTATCTGTGAAATAAGGAAAGCAAAACTGCAGATACTGTCATTTCATTCCTATACATGTCATGCATCTCTAAAAATTATGGACATTTTTGTATGTAGTCATAGTGCTGTTATTAAATTTAATGATATTTCTTTGTAATCTAATTGTCAATTCATAGATTTCCCTGGCAGACTTAAAAAATGTCTTAAGTCTATTTCACAGCTCCAATTTGTATTTCTGATCCTTACCACTTTCTTAAAAACAAGCTCTTTGTTGTAGGATCACTGAATGAGAGACATACAGATAAGTCTGCATAAACTGATCTCTACAGTTTGAGAAATAATTTGAAGTGCAAGCTCCACTGACTGGGCTCTTAGCTTTATCTTTATGTAGAACAATGGTACAATTCACTAAAATCTTAAACTCTTTATTTCCTTGAGAGGCCTTCCTCTGAGAGCCAGACTACTAGGATTTGAAACCTGGCTTCATCACTTACTAACCATATGAACTTAAGCAGGTTACTTAATCCCTCTGTTCCTTAATTTCCTTTGAAATAAGAATATTTGAGATTTATGATATGCATTTGCATATTAAAGACCTGGAAGATGTCTTGTAAAGAAACCTGTGTAACTTTGTTTAACCTATCACAGTTCCTAAATTTATTTGACTACAGAATTTTGTGGGAAGGAAAGTCTACTGTAGATTACTAGGACTGGAACATATAATAATTGACCCCATAGCTTAATCCAGTGCACACGTTGGAATCTCTAGAGCGACAATATTCAATAAAAATATGATATAAGCCACATACGTAATTTAAAATTTTCAGGTGGTCACATTAAAAAAGAAAAGTGAAATAGGCTGAGTGCAGTGTCTCATGCCTCAAATCTCAGTACTTTGGGAAGCTGAGGTGGGAGGATCATTTGAGGCCAGGAGTTAGAGACCAACTTGAGCAATACAGCAAGATCCCAATCTCTACAAAAAAAAAAAAATTAAAAATTAAATAATTAGCCAGGTGTGGTGTTGAGTACCTGTAGTCTCAGCTACTCAGGAGGCTGAGACAGAAGGATCCCTTGAGCCCAGGTGAAGGCTGCAGTGAGCTATGACCACACCACTATACTCCGGCTTGGACGACACAGCAAGACCCCATCTCAAAAAAAAAAGTCAAATTATTTTTTAACCTTTTTATTTTGAAATAATTATAGACTCACAAGAAGTTGTAAAAATAGTACTAAGAGTCCCATGAACCCTTTACTCAGCTTCCCCCAATGATGACATCTTAGCTAACTGTGGTATAATTTCTTTTTTTTTTTTTTTT
>CAUYLG010061806.1:0-35859 GCA_963573385.1 Cacajao melanocephalus
AAAAAAAAAACTAGCTGGTCATGGTGGCACGTGCCTGTAGTCCAAGCTACTCAGGAGACGTAGATGGGAGGATTCCTTGAGCGCAGGAGGTGTAGGCTGCAGTGATGTGACTGTGCCACTGCACTCCCCCGCCTGGGTGACAGAGTGAGACCCTGTCTCAACAACAACAACAAGGACATATTATAAAGACATCATAATAAAAGCAGTAATTTAAAACCATGCAAATAGATCACCAGAACAGAATAGAGAGTTCAGATTCAGACCCATGTATAAGTCAGAACTTAATACGGGATGAAGGTGGTCCCACGCAGCACTGAGGAAGGACAGATTATTTAGGAAACAGCATTTGGGAAATGGGCTTATTGTACAGTGGAAAACAAAACTGGACCCCTACTTCACACTAAATACAACAGAGGACTCTGTGAGCTTTAAAGACCTAAGTATAAAAGGTTAAAGAAAAATAGTGGAAATAAAATTAGTAGAAGAGAGTGCAGGAACATATCTTTGTGATCAATCCTCTTCCAAACAAAATTTCAAAAGCATAAGGCAAATTTTAATGAATATGATTAAATTAAAAGTAGGGGTTTCTAATCAACAAAAGTCCCCATGGACAAAGTTAATAGACTATTAACAGAACAGGGGTAGATATTTGTAATATCTAAATCAATGAGGGATTGATATGAAGAATATGGAAGGATTTTGAACATTTATGACTAATTAAAAATGGGGAAAGGGGCCGGGCTCAGTGGCTCACGCCTGTAATCCCAACACTTTGGGAGGCCGAGGCGGATGGATCAGATGAGGTTGGGAGTTCAAGAAACCAGCCTGACCAACATAGAGAAACCCTGTCTCTACTAAAAATACAAAATTAGCTGGGTGTGGTGGCGCATGCCTGTAATCCCAGCTACTCGGAAGGCTGAGACAGGAGAATCCTTGAACCTAGGAGGCAGAGCTTGCAGTGAGCCGAGATGGTACCATTGCACTCCAGCCTGGGCAACAAGAACAAAACTCTGTCTCAAAAAAAAAAAAAAAAACCGGGGGGAAGGATATAAACAGACATTATACAGAAGATGAAAATCCAAAAAGCTAACAAAGTGGCGTAGATCAGTTTTGCTGAAGCGGACTCTGAGCTAGGGAGTTGTGAGCAGGAGGTGTCTGTGGGAGCGGCCTCAGCAGCAACTGTGAGGGAGTGAGGAATCAGGATAGCACTGGGCGGAGCGAGAATCTGAACTGTGATGTGGATGCAGCACAGGCCTCAGCTGATGCCACGAGGGAATGCTGATGCTGGCATGTCTTTTCAGAGATGTCCTGAATTTAGGCAAGGGACTGGGGCTTTGTACCCTTGCACTGACTAGCGACTGCATGGATGCTGCCCCCATGGAGAGTTCATAAGCTTGGGTGAAGCTGCTTCCTTGGGCGGAGGGCGATTCCTGGGGAGGGTCTCACCTGTGAGCAATTCGCAGCCAGCACTCTAGCAGGGAGGGGCGGAGAGGGGTAAGAGGAGGCGTCTTAGTCCCGGAGCAGGAACCAGAGCGGTGTACCATGCATCGACCAGGAAGGGAGACTCAAAAGTTTTAGTAACATAAAAAATGAAAGGAATGAAAGGGCCGGGCGCAGTGGCTCATGCCTGTAATCCCAGCACTTTGAGAGGCCGAGATGAGTGGATCACCTGAGGTCAGGAGTTCGAGACCAGCCTGGCCAACATGGTGAAACCCCGTCTCTTCTAAAAATACAAACACACACAAAAAAGATTGCCGGGTGTGGTGGTCGGTGTCTGTAATCCCAGCTACTCAGGAGGCTGAGGTAAGAGAATCGCTTGAACCGGGGAGGCAGAGGTTGCAGTGAGCCGAGATCACACCACTGCACTCCAGCCTGGGCGACAAGAGCAAAACTCTGTCTTAAAAAAAAAAAAAGAAAATTAAAACAACAGCAGGATGTTACTGTATGCCTTTTATATTGACAAAATATAAATGCCAAGTATAGGCAGGGATGTGGGACATGGCCACTCCTGTACACTGCTGGAGAGTGGGCAGATTTAGAGAAGTCTGCCTTGGCAGTGTTCTGAGACACACGCAGGCATCATTAGTCACATTCAGTATAACAGGCTAGCAATGCCTCCACTAGCTATACATCCCAGGCCGCTCTTACACAATTCTGTAAGGAGAGGTGTATGCAAATGTTGCCTGCACAGTAATTTGTGGTGGGAGTTGGAGATTACCTGAGTTTCCATCACTGAGATTGAGAAATAAAATACAGTGAATGCACACCAGGGAGTACAATGCAGCAGGACTGAGGCAAAATAGTAGACGTACACATAGCAGCATAGACCGATCTTAAGAACACTGAAAAATGGGGAAAACATGTGGAAAAAGTTTAGAAATAATGAGATAGAATGTTTATATAAGGCCAGACATGCTGGTTCATGCCTGTAATCCTAGCACTTTGAGAGGCCGAGGCAGGCGGATCACTTGAGGTCAGGAGTTTGAGACCAGCCTGACCAACATGAGAAAAACCCTGTCTCTACAAAATATACGAAAGTTAGCCGGATGTGGTGGTGGGCGCCTGTAATCCCAGCTACTCAGGAGGCTGAGACAAGAGAACTGCTGGAATCCGGGAGGTGGACATCGTGTCACTACACTTCACCCTGGGTGACAGAGCAAGACTCCATCTCCAAAAAAAATAAAAAAGAAAAAGAAAAAAAGAATGTGTACATAAATTTAAAATACTGCAAATGCTATTTGTATGAAAATATGCAAGGAAAAAGATATACATGAAACACCTAAGAATCATTTGGAGTGAGAGAAGGAAATGGAATTGCAGGATGGGGAGTAAAAGGAATAAGGAAGGAAATAATTCAAGAGAGGGTTTTCACAGGGACCCATGATGCCAACATCCATGAGCCAATGAGTAGGAGTAGCTCAGTTCTGTACATCTGACTTCTAAAACTAGCAGCAGCAGCCACCACCACCTGAGCCCCAAGAAAGCAAGTTCAGGTTCTGCATCTTCTCTTTCTCTGAGATCTCCCTTCAAAGGTCACAGGCTGAGTCACTGGAAAATGGCGGAGCCCTGCCATACATCACTCCCTGCTCTTACAGATAAATGGAATGACACCCACCTCTGATCTCCAGTGGGCTAAAGAGGTTGGCACCTGCATAGAGATTCATTCCTCTCCCAGGCAGGGAAGGATGCTTTCCATTCCCTTTCCCACAAACTCTCCCACCTTTGACTCCAATCAAGTTACCACCCAACATGAAATGCAATAGACATAAGCTCAATGCCCCGCTTTGATCACGACCCTCATGACAGATAGAGGAAACACAGCCAACTCGGAGTGATGTCGCAGATCTTGCCCATCTGGGAGAGGTCCCAAAACAGTGAGGTGACATCTGGCCTGACACTGGCCTGACAAGTCCTCTGGGCTGACGGAAAATGGGTAGGTTTGAACCCTCTGATGAAATCTATCCTGCCTGACCTATCAGTCCCAGAAAACCTGGAGGCCCCAAGAGAGCCAGAAAAATAATGAGGCTTATCCGTTGATCTCGGGTCCCATTTCCCACAGTGGCTATTCCAACCCCCAACTGCTACCCCTGAAGTCCCCAACCCTATCCCACAAGCAATTGAGAACCAAGGTCAGGTTACCAATCCAAAGTGAGGAAAACAAAAATTGAGACCCAGGAGTGCAGAGGAGAGCTGGACTGGGAGAAGTGAGGGAGGCCCTGCCACTCAGGCTCGTAAATGTGTAAAAGGAAAATAAATCTCAGGACCCAAAAATCACTAAACCAAGAGAAAAGTCAAGCTGGGAACTGTCAGGCAAACCTGCCTTCCATTCTATTCCTAAATAAGATAGCTACAAAGGTAAGAAGCTACAAACCTCCCTCACAATTTGCCCATGGGGAATTTCCTTGTGAACAAAGGATAGGCAGAACTCAAAATCATCCCTCTGAGGGTCACCTGAGACAATTGTATATCCCATTGTTTCCTTTGCCCTATTGTTTATATAAAAATGCAGATTCACGTTTGAACCCAGGAGGTGGAGGTTGCAGTGAGCCGGATGGCACCACTGCACTCCAGCCTGGGCGATGGAGTGAGACTCCGTCTCAAAAAAAAAAAAAAAGCAGATTCACTGAGCCAGACTAAACTGTATATTCAGTGGAAGGCTGATCAAAAACTCAAAATAATGCAACCTTTTGTCTCTTATCAACTTCCTATCTGGAAGCCCCCACTTTGAGTTGTCCTGCCTTATAAAACTGAACCAATGTTCATCTTACACGTATTAACTGATATCCCATGTCTCCCTAAAATGTATAAATGCAAACTGTACCCCCAACCACCTTGGGCACAGGTCGTCAGGACTTCCTGAGGCTGTGTCCTGAGGTGTGTCCTTAACCTTCGCAAAATAAACTTTCTAAATTGGCTGAGAACTGTCTCAGATATTTGGGGTTCACAGATGGAAACAGAAAGTCACATGGTCACAAATACTGCTCTGAATCCCCTGGCCAGCACCAGGCACTGACTCCCAGGTTAATTCTTACTTTTCCTCACTATCATAGTGATAATATACAGTTTTTACTACACATATAATTTTTAAAATTTCATTTATTTATTTATTTATTGAGACAGAGTCTCACTCTGTCACCCAGGCTGGAGTGCAGTGGCATGATCTTGGCTCACTGCAACCTCCACCTACCTGGTTCAAGCAATTCCCCTGCCTCAGCCTCCTGAGTAGCTGGGATTACAGGCACCCACTACTATGCCTCGCTAATTTTTTTTGCATTTTTAGTAGGGACGGGGTTTCACCATGTTAGTCAGGCTGGTCTTGAACTCTTGACCTCATGATCAGAACGCCTCGGCCTCCCAAAGTGCTGGGGTTACAGGGGTGAGCCACCGCACCTGGCCCAGATTTTAACTACATAAAGAGTCTCTTCTAGAACACCAGCATTGCATTCCACAAACAAGTTTGTAATAACTAAGATCCATAGGAAAAATGAGAGTCCCAGGATACACAGTAATGGAGTTTGTGTAGGTACAATTTTTTAATCATGTTTTCCTTCTGGGTCCAGAAAGTAAACTTCTGTGCCTGCCTAAAGACTTCATCCCCGAAAGCTCAGGGTAAGATGGGTCTTGCTGTTGAAGGCTTTCTAAGGACAGCAGTTGGTCGGTGATGGTATAACACGCCTCTACGCAGCAGGCCTTCTCCAAATGTTAACTCCCTTCCCTACCCTCATTTCCTTCTTCCTTGTTGTTTTAGCTGAGGAGTCATGCTGGAACCCAGGAGATCTGGTCTCTGTTCTTGGCTCAGGCTTCTTTTTACAGCCTGGTCTTAAGCAAGAGGCTCCTGCTCCCTGCAGCCTTCTTTTCACTGACTCTGTTTTCTCATGTTTAGAAATGGAGTTAGTGGCTGGGCACCGTGGCTCACTTGGGGAGGCTGAGGTGGGTGGATCACGAGGTCAGGTATTTGAGACCATCCTGGCCAACATGGAGAAACCTCATCTCTACTAAAAATACAAAAATTAGCTGGGCGTGGTGGCGTGAGCCTGTAGTCCCAGCTATTCAGGAGGCTGAGGCAGGAGAATCGCTTGAATTGAGGAGGCAGAGGTTGCAGTGAGCCAAGTTTGCGCCACTGCATTCCAGCCTGGGCAGCACAGTGAGACTCTGTCTCCAAAAAAAAAAAAAAGAATCAATATGGAAACATACTAAATGAAAATTGAGTTACCTTCTCCCATTCCCATTTTCCATAGTAACTATTCCCCAAAAGTAAACTAATAACAGTTTCTTTTAATTCCATCCAGAAAAATTGTGCCTATATATTTACACGCCTTTTTAAAAAGTACACAAAAGTGGTCATTCATTGTAAGGTTATTCTTGCAAGGATATTGCCGAGTTTAAAATGAAGAAACTGAGGCCAGCACGAGAGAAATTAAATTCCAGTTTATTTAGCTCCCGGGCGAGGTTCTGTGGTCCCAGGGGAGAGAGAGAGAGAGAGAGGGGCCAGAGAAGTCGCGACCGGCTGTTCTGGGCGTGGGGTTTTATAGGGGGTGAGGGCAGTAGATTGGTCGGTCAGTGGGGAAACAAAGCATGGGCAAATGCATTGGTCATAGAGAGACTGGACCTGGACTTGGCAAGTTGCCATGGGTAGTCCAGCAGGGCTATGGACAGGTGGGCTGGAGAAGGTAACAAAGCGTGGGCACCTGTACTGGTCAGAGAGACTGGACCCGGACTTGGCAAGCTGCCATTGGTTAGGCTCTTGGCGGGATTTTTGAATTCTGGGCTGACAGTATGATTCAGTGCTGAGTGTGGGGCTAGGGGTGGAATGCAGGAGTGGGTGTGGGGAGGCTGCATGGAGAAGGCAGATGCCAGTAGGACATCTGGCCTCCTGATAAGTGTTATCAGGTGCAGAGGGGGTGAGTATTGTCCATCCGGCTCCTGGCGAGGCTATCGGCCTTACAGTCATATCTTAAATAGTATTCCCTAATTTGCAATTTTAAACTTAATAATCTATCTTTTATACGTACATATAAATCTATTTTATTCTCTATGACAGCTGAGTAATATTTTGTCAAATGGACGTACAACTCAGTCCGGGAAGATTTTGAAGTTTCTCTTTTTTTATGTGTGAACACTCGCTCATCCTCTTGCCCCTTGATTTTCTCCTGAGAGCCTGACTTAGCCAGGAGTTATGATTCAGGTGAGAAGTAAGACAGAGAAGTCCCTGTATACCCAAATGCCCGGGGCAAAATTGCTGTGATGCTGTTACGGGTGACAGTGTCTGCTTGTTTCCCTTACCAGAGAAAATTTCCAAAGTCAATGGCCAGTTTGCCACATATCTTGATGGCTGAACATTTTGACAAACCCCAATGTTTTCAATAATAAAATTCCAGATTTGGAAAGGACCGGAAGTTCATTTGGCTTAACCTTGAACTTACTGTAGAAATCTTTCTTTCTTGCTTGCTTTTTTTTGACAGAGTTTCGCACCGTCTCCCAGGCTGGAGTGCAGTGGCGAGATCTCGGCTCACTGCAACCTCCACCTCCCAGGTTCAAGAGTGACATTCCTGCCTCAGCCTCCCGAATAGCTGGGACTACAGGCTTGCACCACCATACTCAGCTAATTTTTTTGTAGTTTTAGTAGAGACGGGGTTTCACTATGTTGGCCAGGCTGGTCTTGAATACCTTACTTCGTGATCCACCCATCTTGGCCTCCCAAAGTGCTGGGATTAAAGGCATGAGCTACAGCGCCTGGCCTGTAGAAATTTCTTCCCCAAGCTTCTGCGTTATCATTTACTGTCACTATATCATAACATGGAACAGCTTTTACTAACAGAAATTCTTCCTCATTTCCCCAGACCAACGCCCACACAATGTCCCTGCACTGGCCCTGCTCTGCCCTTTGAAACATCCTTGAACATGTGTGTTCCTCTTCCCACAGCAGCTCCCCAGATGATTGAGGACAACGCTCACATCCCTCTGAGTCCACTGTTTATTCATTTAACAAATCTCTCTCTAGAGCCTGCCACGTTTCCAGCACTGAGATAGACACCTTGTAAACTCCACGAAGGCAGGGAGGTCAGTCTAACCCACTACGTGTGGTAACCACAGCACCTAGAAAAGCTTTCTGTGCAGTAGGCATTTAATACATATTTGTTGAATGAATGAATGAATACAAAGGTGAATAACATAGTCTCTGTCCTTAAGGAACTCTTAGTGTAGTGGGAGCGGGGGAAGAGAACTATAAGCAATTCTAATCTAGGAGCCAGGAGAGAATATGAATAGCAGAACCTCAAAGGACATATGCCTAACCCAGCATTCGTTACCTTCCCTTTTCCGCTATGAGGGATTATCCGTTATCTTCCCTTATCCGTCACCTCCCTCATCCACTGTGATGTCAATCACATCGTTTTGTCATGGTATGTCTGCGTGTCTGTTTCCCACCGAACTGTCAGCACTTTGAGGACAGAGACGAAGTATTATTTACCTTTATGACTCTAATGCTTAGCACAGGGTCTGGCCTAGAGGATGCATTTCATATTTGTTGCTTATTTATGTATGTATTTATTTATTGAGATGGAGTTTTGCTCTTGAAGCCCAGGCTGGAGTGCAGCGGCATCATCTTGGCTTATTACAACCTTCTACCTCCCAAGCTGAAGCGATTCCCCCACCTCAGCTTCCCAAGTAGCTGGGATTACAGGCCCCTGTCACCACGCCCGGCTAATTTTTTATTTTTTTTTAGTGGAAATGGGCTTTCACCATGTTGACCAGGTTGGTCTCAAACTCCTGATTTCAAGTGATCTGCCCACCTCAGCCTCCCAAAGTGCTGGGATTACAGGCATGAGTCACTATGCCCGGCCTGTATTCATTAACTGAAGTGACCGATTCGTGGATGGCTAAATGAATTAATACATTAACACTTCCACAGAAAAAAAATGGAGGTAACTGCTTTCATGGGCTTAAATTAGTCTTGCCTAAAGTTTTACCAATACAAAAATTAGTGGGTAGGCACCTGTAATCCTAGCTCCTCGAGAGGCTGAGGCAGGAGAATGGCTGGAACCCAGGAGGTGGAGGTTGCAGTGAGCCGAGATCGCGCCACTGCACTTCAGCCCTGGTGGCAGAGTGAGACTCCGTCAAAAAAAAAAAAAATTAGTGAAGTAGAAGTGACAGAAATCTTGGGAGGAAATGACCGTGTCACCTAGGGTTCCACAGAGCCTCATTGTTTCAACACACATTGAATGAGGACCTACTCTGTGCCAGGCGTGCTGCCAGACTCTAGGTCAAGACAAGCGAGACACAGCTTCTGCCTCTAAGGTGCTCCTAGACTAGAAGAGGGGATACACATGGAAATCAGGAGGCCGCAGGTGACTCTGACAGTGCTTTGACGGTGTGACAAGGGTGCTGTGCGGGGGGCGGGGGTTGGTCAGGGAGGCCACCTGGAAGAGAAGATGCCTGGACGGAGTCCTGAGGAAGCTGCCCAGGTGAGGAGATGAAGGCAGGTCATTCTAGGCAGAGAGAGCAACGTGGGCAGGGCCTGGAGGGGTGAGAACACGGCCCTTTGCAAGTACTATATAGCACCTGGGGACAGCAGGGAGTGGAGGGAGGGGTAGAGGTGGAGGTGGGGCCAGATCAGGAAGAGTCTTATAGGGGTGCTAAGGAATTTGGACTTCACAGTGATGAGGCCATGAGGGAGCCATTGAACAAATTCCAAAATCCCATGATAATCAGATTTGCATTTTAGAAGATTGCTCTTACAGCAGTTTAGAAAACTGATTAAGCAGCTGGGCATGGTGGCTCACGTCTGTAATCCCAGCACTTTGGGAAGCCAAGGCAGGCAGATCATCTGAGATCAGGAATTCAAGACCAGCCTGGCCAACATGGTAAAACCGCGTCTCTACTAAAAATACAAAAATTAGCTGGGCATGGTGGCGGGAGCCTGTAATTCTAGCTACTCAGGAGGCTGAGGCAAGAGAATCGCTTGAATCCAGGAGGCGGAGGTTGCAGTGAGCCGAGATCTCGCCACTGCACTCCAGCCTGGGTGACAGAGACTCCCTCTCAAAAAAAAAAAAAAAAAAAAAAGAAAGAAAATGGATGAGGCTTGCATGGTGGTTTACACCTGTAATTCTAGCATTCTGGGAGGCCGAGGTGGGAGGATCACTTGAGGCTAGTTGGCCTCTCCAAGTGTTTGGATTATGGGTGTGAGCAGCCTAGTCTCCCTGGCTGCTTCAGTCTTCTGCAGACAGAAGGCTCTGTTAAATCTTTTCAAGTTACAAGCATCTGAGCCACATGATGGCCCAATCAACCAAATGCATGTGTAAAGCTGTCTCCCGGCTGTGAGGAATAAAATCAATATTGTAAGACCTTAATTATTCAAATGCTATACCCCAGAGGGGATTCATAACTTGAGGAGCGCCTCAGTAGGAGAACAGGGCTGAGGATTTGTGTGAACATGGCTTAGCCTGCAATTTCTCATGCAATCAGTCAAAGGGCTGACAAAAGATAAAATAGCAGAACTGTTCTCCCAAGGAGATCCCAGAGGAGCCAGGCTGCTCCTGCTAAGAAGTCTAGACTCATAATAGGGAGAGACGACACTTGCACTAATGAAAGAGCTGAGGACCCCCGGGCTCTCCGAGTGCTGGTGTCTTCAAGAATTCCTGACTCCTTTGCACAAAGTAGGGCTG
Source organism: Cacajao melanocephalus (assembly GCA_963573385.1). NCBI lineage: Eukaryota > Metazoa > Chordata > Mammalia > Primates > Pitheciidae > Cacajao > Cacajao melanocephalus. The sequence goes on from CAUYLG010061806.1 coordinate 10,164, forward strand.
GCAAAGCAGTGAGGGTGGGTGGGAATGGGGGAGAATGGATCTCTTCCAAACACTACCTTTTAGAACAAAATGTAAGACATTTTCTGAGAAAGTGACAGTAGTCTTGTATCCCTGCCCCTTAATCATCACGTCACGCAGGGATTTCAACCTCCTGTGCTCGGGGCATGCCCCATTAGGACCCTGTGTTGCTGAGTGGACCGGCATAGGGCTAGTGGATAAAGTTAAGAGTGTGGATGGTTTGGCCAGCTGCAGTGGCTCCCACCTGTAATCCCAGAACTTTGGGAAATTGAGGTGGGTGGATCACAAGGTCAGGAGTTCAAGGCCAGCCTGGCCAAAATGGTGAAACCCTGTCTCTACTAAAAATACAAAAAATTAGCTGGGTATAGTGTCAGGCACCTATAATCCCAGTTACTTGGGAGGCTGAGGCAGGAGAATAACTTGAACCCAGGAAGAAAAGTTTGCAGTGAGCCGAGATCGAGCCGCTGCACTCCAGCCCGGGTGACAGAGTGAGACTCCATCTCAAAAAAAAAAGTGTGGATGGTTTGGTAAAAACTCACCTCACTAATGGAGGAAGCAACTAAACCCAGTCTAAAGAAAGGGAGGTGGTGCAGCATAGTAGATGCTCCCTGGGTTGGCATGAAGAAGCCTTGAGTTTTGAGTCCCAGCCTCTGCCACTGCATGACCTTGGACAAGACAATGATCCCTCTCAGCATCAGTTTCTGTAACACTAAAATAATGATAATATTCTCCTACTTATTGGGTTCTTGGGAAGATCAAATGGAGTTAAGATTTGCAGAGGCACTTTGCTGTTCCCTCTCACTATGTATTAGTCAGGACACTGCTTTCTGTATCAGAGACCAAAATAACAATGGCTTAAATAAAATAGAATTTATTCTCTCTCACATAAAGCCCCAAGTTGGTGTGTCTGCTCTGGCTTGTGAGGTCATCGGAACCCTGCTCCTTCTGTCTTATTGCCTTCCTTAGCTTGCTCCAAGATGGCTCCCTGCTGTGACCACATGCCAGCCAGCAGAACGGGCAGGGGGGCCAAGGGAGGGCAAGCCTTGTCCCCATAACCCAGCACTGTCTACACACTTGCTCCGTCTTCCTGTTAGGGTCCATAGGCACATCTAGCTCTAAGACAGGCTGGGTAAAGCTTATACTTGACTAAAAATTCTGTGATTATGAAAGGAGATGGACTTTTTTTTTTTTTTTTTTTGGTGAGACAGAGTCTCACTCTGTCTCCCAGGCTGGAGTACAGTGGCAAGACCTCGGCTCACTGCAACCTCCGCCTCCCTGGTTCAAGCACTTCTCCTGCCTCAGCCTCCCGAGTAGCAGGGACTACAGGCACCCACCACCACGCATGGGTAATGTTTTTGTATTTTTAGTAGAGATGGGGTTTCACTCTGTTAGCCAGGATGACCTCGATCTCCTGACCCTGTGATCTGCCCGCCTCAGACTCCCAAAGTGCTGGGATTACAGGTGTGAGCCACCGCTCCTGGCCCAAGGAGATGGACTTTGAGGGACAATTCAAAGTTCCCACTATCTCCCCTATTTGTCTGTCTAATTCCCTTGCATCTTCAGGTCTTGGGTTGACGTCATGTCCTTAGGGAGGTCTTTCCAGACCCTGAAGGCTCCACAAACTGCTCCCATTGCTCCCTCACATTTCCTTCACAACACTCGCCGCACCTATAATATTCGACGATCTATTTTCTCATGAGAAAGTAATTCTGTAACTGTGGACTCTGCTTCCTCCCCAAGGCCTGCCTGTGCCGACACAGGGTGGACGCTCGATACATCCTCACTGACTGGTATCAAGGTGCTGTCCCTAAAGGCCTCTGCGAGTTCCTTGGACAGAGCTTCACAGCTTCATGCCACCACCAAGTCCTCTCCAACCCAGGATTTTGTTTGGAAGAAACTCGTACCTTCTACTGCTTCCTCAGCAGTGGGCTGATGCGTGCCGGCACTGTATCCTTTTACCTGTCAGTACCCTTTGTGTGGGCCTTTAGAACTGCTCAAGTCCTGCCTCAGAGGACTGGTGAGTGGGTAACTGTGCCTTTTCATAATCAACACTTGCTTCGCAGCTCTGTTGTTCAGGATCTGGGAACGAACACAGGGTGTGTGAGAAGAGATTTTCCTGGCATAGAGGCCAGAAGGAAGGACGCAGGGAGAGATTTGGTTTCCGTTCCTGGTCTCTATAATGCACGAATGGGCCCGAAGCCTGCCCTGTGAAGAGGTGAGGGAGGAACCTCAGTGGAGGATGTCCCCAGGGAGTTCACCCGTACCCCTTATGTAGGGGCAGATGGCTCCCCAGAGTCTGGGCCCATGTCAACCCACCACTTGGCTCCTGGGCAGGTCCCTGGTGCTACACTTCAGTGACCTCTACTTCACTCTTGGTTTTTTCTCTTTTTCTTTTCTTTCTTTCTTTCTTTTTTTTTTTTTTTTTGAGACAGAGTCTCAATCTGTCTCCCAAGTTGGAGTACAGTGGCGCGATCTTGGCTCACTGCAACCTCCGCCTCCTAGGTGCATCCTGCCTCAGCCCTCAGCCCTCGGTAGCTGGAATTACAGGTGTGCCCTACTATGTCCAGCTAATTTTTGTATTTTTAGTAGAGACAGGGTTTCACTGTGTTGGCCAGGCTGGTCTCAAACTCCTGACCTCAAGTGATCTGCCTGCCTTGGCTTCCCAAAGTGCTGAGATTACAGGCGTGAGCCACCGCTCCTGGTGTCACCCTCGTTTTGACATAAAACTCATCATTTTCTAAGAAATCTCCTTATCTCATTTTGTTTGTTCCGAAGCATGTCTTTGGGGCATTTCGTCAAACATGACTCTGGTTCTCGTATGGAGTGGGGAGCTGTGCCCTAGGGTTGACTTTCACCCCATCACATTCTCGGCACTCTCCATTTTTTTTATTTGATTCAAACTAGACAGAAGCTTGACTTGGACTCTGAGCAGTCAGCTCCTTGCGGCCGTCTCCAGAGCTGCTGAAGGGGAAGCCACCAGACACCAAGCCCTGGTGGTTGCTAGGTGCTCAGGTTACACTTATATACAAAATGAGTGTATTCAAGAGCCAAGTTCAAGTTTCCTTGCTTATATTTTTCCAGATAGTGGGGGAGGAAGCAGCCATATCCTACCCAACAACCCCTGGGAATTCTGCCCTATGTTTGGCATCAAGGGAATCTTTCCTGTGAACGGTGGCACAGGACTGGCCTGGGAATGCATACAATTGCAGCTTCATTCTGGCAGCTGGGTTTTTTCCCCATAAATGGCAGTGTCCCTTTAATTCCCTGCAGGTCTCCTCTCTGGGGCTGGCAGTAGGTTAAATGAATCAACTGACCAGTGCTTTCGCACTGGGGGTTCTAGGATGGAAATTCTTCTTACCTGCTTCAGCTTCTGTCCAGGAACAAAGAACAGTTAAGCAGGGATGAACTTTTCCCTCTGTTGGTTTCTCTGTCCTTTCTCAGAATAGTTCCACGTCTAATTCAGGAACATAGGTTCCCCTTGGAGCCCGCTTCTTTCCTTCAGTGACCGTCCGTAGAGCTATTGACTGTCCCAGCTGTTCTGGGCTTCCTTCCTCCCACTGTGGGGAGCAGACTGTCTCCCTCGGTTGATTTCCCAGCATGCCTCCTTGCAAATCGGATTTTAGCTTCATCTATTTCTCTCCAGCACATACCCTGGACTGGCCCTCTGCACATTCCAAAAACTTTCTATCGATGATGTTATTTCCCCAAGTAGCCTTCTTTTTTGAAAAAAGAATATATTGAACATCTTATATGCATATTCTAGTTCTCATTAAGATTTGATAGCAGAGGGTAGTAGAAAGAGTACTGATTTGGGAGGGTTTCCGGGTTCTCATTGAACCTTTGGCATTAATTAGTGTGTGACATGGAGAAAGTCGCTTCTCTTGGCTAAACTTCATGGTCGCCTCTATAATGCCAGCAACTCCTTCCAATGCTAATACTCCAGTGTCTACATGAAATAATCTTGTTATCTCTTGTGAGTTTGCTCAGCATTTTGTCAATCCCCGTGACAAACCGGTTTCCAATTTGGCATGTTTCTAGTAGGGCTCAGTCTGTTTGTAGGAGGTGGTCATGATCCATTTTCCATTCTCTCCATTGAGGGTGCCTGAGATAAAAGCCAATGGTTTAATGACAGTACTAGGGATGGGGACAGCTGAGATTAGACCCAGGACACAACCTCCTCACACTGATATTGGGACCACGGGAGACTGTGGCATCTTCTTCTTGAGGATTCCATGACAACTTGAAGCATCCATCTCAAAAATGTCATCCTGCCTCACCATATCCCTCCCCTCCCAAACTCACACCTTAGGCCAATCCTGAGGGCAGCTAGTAACTGGACATGACTCACCAACTGTGCTCCAGAAAAGACGTCCTGGCTGCCGCAGGCCTGCAGCTTCCCTGCTGAGGCGGAGCCTTCTTTCCTGAATTTGTTTGCCAAATTCACGTGTCCCCAGATGGTCCTTCCATAGACATATCTGATTTGCAATCCTACAACATCTTCATTGCTTTAAAAGAATGGGGGAGATATCTGCTCCTAATTACATTTACAGCTTTCTTTTCTCTCCTATGGAAAACAGACCCAGCTTTTTTTTTTTTTTAACTTGCAAATATTTCACATTTGTTTGGAGAGCAGATTTCTTTCCAGGTTTTTGGAAAGCTGAAGTCACTGACACATGGCTGTTGAGATATACTGTAGCTGAGCGCAAACATCCCCGGTCCCTAGTACAGTCAAACCTGCGTTTTAGGCCATGGTGGGTACAGGGAGTGATGAGCCTGATGTGGAACTGTCCCAGGGGCTGCTGAGAATGGCACATTTCTGTCTGAAGAGACCCTGAAAAGGAGAACTGAGGCTGGGCGTGGTGGCACATGCCTGTGGTCCAAGCTACTCCGGAGGCTGAGGCAGGAGAATCTCTTGAACCTGGGAGGCAGAGTTTGCAGTGAGCCAAGATCGCATCACTGCACTCCAACCTAGATGACAAACTAAGACTCTGTCTCAAAAAAAAAAAAAAGATAGAAAAGAAATAGATAACTGAACAAGGTGTATTGTCATCTGTCTTGAGCCCTCTCAGTCCTCACCTGTCCCCTCACCCTGTCCCACGGACAAGCTGATTCTACTTCAGCTCTTATTTAGCATTGCTCCCCTTTTGGGAATAGTAACAGAACAGCCTGGATCCTGGGGCATCAGTCCTGCCAAATTTCTAGTCTGACTCCCATTAGCCTCTTAGGCCCTCTTATCTAAAGGGCACATATGAAGCAAGACCCATTCTGGGGATAAATGGTTGCCAAGGCCAGACGCCTAGGAATCCTGCTCATTACTGTGACCACCCTCGTCCCTGAGTTAAGTCTTCATCTGTGCAGACTCGGTGGAAACTTATTTGCTTGTCTATGTTATTGCTTGAGGGCCCCCAAAGGTCTGGCCAAATTAGGTAGCATTAGAACAAGTATCTCTGTTTTTTGTTCTCTTTTTGTGTAACTTGGTTGCACTATAGAGATGTAGCTTTTTGTTGGTTTTATTTGATTCAAGGAGTGATGATCTTAAGTTTTATATAAATATTAAATATTAAATGTGCTTGCCTGGTATGCAAGCAGAACCTATAATCATTAATTTTGGTCAAGTTTAAAACAGTGATTCCCATTTAGGGCTTCACATTGATATAACCATGGCAGCTTTATAAAAATTCCCATGCCTGAGGCCCATCCCCCAAAAATCTATTTTAATTGATTTGGAGTAGGGCCTGGGCATTGATTTTTTTTTTTTTTCTGTTTTTGAAAAGCTCCCTGATGATTCTAATTGCAGTCAGAATTGAGAACCATTGTTCTGAATGATGCCTGAGAAATGTGCTAATTTGGTGTGTGTCGGTGGGGTGGGGGGTGGGTGGGTGGAAGGGGGTAGGGGAGGTGGAGAGGGGTGGTGTTGGGGGGGGAAAGGCACAGTCAAAGGAGATGTTCATCTGAATTGGCTGACTTGTTTTGTCAGTCTTCAGCCCAGTAGCTTGATAGGAACAAAGTCAAGATTATAGTGCAGTTATGTAAGGTTTGAGGATAAGCCTCTTCTCCTAGAACTGACTCATTACTGTATGTATATTCCATTTAAAGCAATCCAGAGCAATAATGTGGAAATACTGGGTGAGAACCACATTTTGTGAATATGGTTAGGGCCCAGTAATATTTAATAATCATTCTACGGCCAGAATGGAGAAGTGACAATAAAAAAGAGCTCTCCCATTTAAAATAATCTGCCCTGGAAATGCCCTAGTGTTTCTCGTAATACCGGCTCATGATAAGCCCAGTAACACACTTATATTGACTTGAATTTCAAGACATCACTGTAGTGATCTCTGATGACTAGAGGCCATCTCTTGCCCCCAAGCTGAACTTCTGGCTCAGTGTGTCCGAAGGCAGAGTGGGAAGACAATTCAGGTAGCAGAGAAGTGAACAAAGGACCATCACTGAATAGGCGAATTCAAGCTCATTAGCAGTTAGCCCGGAATGAAGCTGATCATCTCTCAGCGGGATTTTTCTGGAGCTGCAAATGATTGGAATCTTTGTTTTCCTTTTCCCAGGAAAGAGAGGTCTATTAGCTCTCCAGCTGCATTAGAGCTTTTTGTTTTGTTTTGTTTTGTTTTGTTTTGTTTTAATACTGTAGAGGGGACAGTACATTCCAAAAAGTTAGAAAACAGCTAAGGGAGATTCTTCCTCTTTAGAGGTTATTATTAAGCATATGGTGCCTCACAGGGATGGGGAAGGCCGGTAACGGACAGGAGCCAAGGCAGGGATTAGCTCATAGAAGGCGGCTGTCTGGGTCTAGGAAGAGCTGCCAGGTAAAGGGACTCAAGCTTGGGACTTAAAGCTCAGGTCTAGTTGTGTTTTTAACGAGTTGTCATCTTTCAAATATATAAGGGTAAAGATTTAGGAACTGCCCTCAGGAATGAGATGCCTTAAACTCACAGACAGACCAAAATCCAAAAATCTTTGGTACCTAGTGGACATTTCCCTGGGGCTGCTTCCTGGGCAGGGTGTCTGACTGCCGTGCACTAATAGCCAGGGAGCCCAGGCCTTGGTGTAAGAGTACACAGGCTGAAGTGCTCAGGGGTTTACCTGACCCCACAGTTTTATTTTAATTAATTAATTAATTAATTAATTTTAAGACAGAGTTTCACTCTTGTTGCCCAGGTTGGAGTGCAATGGCTCTATCTCGGCTCACTGCAACCTCTGCTTCCTGGGTTCCAGCAATTCTCCTGCCTCAGCCTCCCGAGTAGCTGGGATTACAGGCATATGCCACCATACCTGGATAAGTTTGTATTTTTAGTAGAGATGGGGTTTCTCTATTTTGGTCAGGCTGGTCTCGAACTCCCAACCTCCTGTGATCCACCTGCCTTGGCCTCCCAAATTGCTGGGATTACAGGTGTGAGCAACTGCACCTGGCCTGACCCCACAGTTTTAGAGACAAGAAGCTGACATTTAAGGCTTGAATAGTGCTCCTTTTCCAAGTAAATGACAACCTGGAGAAAGGACTAACTGAGCCAAGTGTTTGACATTTTCAAACTGACTTTCTTTTCATAGAGACCTGGAAGACTGACTCCCATCACACTCTCTCCCAGCCTCCCAGTGGAAAGGGAATCCCCAGTCCCATTGTGGCTCCTGAATGTGACAAAGGTACTGGCTCAGCTCAGTCATGCCCTTGGCTTAGCCTGCTGTCCCTTCCTGAGGGCTGTGTCTTCAGTGGGATGAGAGACTTTGGCAGAGGCTTTTAGGCTGTGAACAGGGCAGGTGCATTGAGTCAGCAGTGTAAGCTGAATACCAAAAAAGATAAACCAGAGAAAGGAGCTGCAAAATTGCCACCTGAGGCAGAACTAGATGAGGCTGAATCCAGGGGAGGCCCTGTTTCTTGTGGTCCTTGTCTGATGGTCATGACAGATTAAATATAAACACCTCATACACTAAAAATTTACCAAGTAAGCAAAATATCAGTATCGATTATGTATAGTTAGATCTCTATTTGTCCATCAATCTCCTTCTACAATCCCCAATCTGCCTTAGACAGGGCAAACCACTTCTCTGTGCTGCCTAAGCCGTGCTCTCCTTGGATGCTGCTATCCTCACTGCCTCGCACAGGGAAAGTGACTCTCCTAGGCTCCAGTGGACCTGTGACTTACTCATCCTGCATCCTTAGCAGTGGAAGGCTCTTGATGAACATCGAACGAATGAACTTGTGTGTTCATGTAGTCCATCTGTTATCTCTAATAAACACAGAAAGACAAAGAACAAGAATGAAGTAATCAGGAAACGGAGAAAGAGGTATCATCAGATGTCCATGAGGTAGAAGTGTAAGGTTGAAACATATTAAATCATTCATAGCAAGTTATGAAGAGTCCAGAGGACCTGGATCAAGAGTCAGGAGGGTGGTCTTCTCTCTAATTGAATGTGTGGCTGGGAGTCAATTCCTCTCCTTTTCAGCCTTCAGTTTCCCCTTCTAGAGAATAGGATTAGACTAGGTGGCCTCTCAAAGTCTTTATAGCTCTTTAATTTTTAATTTTATGCATCTAATGCTATAATTCCAAAGTATTAAAGAAAAGCGCAGTATCCCGTGGTTTGAAGGACAGAGACTACAGCACAGAATGCACCAGGCCCTGAATTTACGTACCAGCTTTTAGCCTTGGAGGACTTAAGTAAGTTTCAGCTTGAAAACACTCTGCTTCAAATGCCAGATCACAGCTGCACAAAATAGGGAAAATCTTGTTAGGAAATGACCGCAGGCCCCTAGAGCTGTGGAAAACATTGCCTCAGACAAAAAGGACTTTTCCATTGGAAAAAAATATTAGCGGCATTGTGTCTGCTAATGCTGTCTGCCCAGGCAGTTCCCATGGAATCCTACCTACTCAGGTCCTTGGCTCTGGGGCAGTTCTTTTCCATTCGATGTCGGTCCTAATGATAAACGCAGGTCGTTCTCCTCTTCTGGCCCCAACTATCCCAGGAATCAGACTTGGAAGTCATTTTAAAATTCATCTTTGGACTGTCTTGACTTTTCAATGCTTCCTCCAGAGGCAAAAATCGCAAAATGCTTTCACTGGAATGGATCTCAGAAGCATCCTGTGTTACCTATTTAATCCCCTGTCTGTGGAGGAACATGATGTCCTAGGTAGGGAAGTGAATTGCTCCAGGTCACATACAGAGGTCGGGGATGGGGTCCTGAGCCCACTTCAGGGTTCTTTCCATTTCCAAACTGTCTCTAGGCAAAGGGTCAGTTGTCTTCTACCTTCCCATGGCAGACATTTCCCAACTAACCAACTGTCCAACCGGCTAACCAGCCTGCAAGTATTTCTTGTAAGCCTAGGACTGTGCATTCTCTGATGCTCTGCTATAAACGATTATTCTTTTTTACTGTTCCAAAATGTGACAGTAAATAGTAAGCACTCACTTTTTGGGGCAGAGCAGAACTGGCCTGCTTTTTTGAGTCCGGCTTCAATTTCTGGAACTTAAACATAGCGTCCCACTTATTCCTTGAAAAAACAGGCAGCTGCTAAGAAAGAGTTGCCTATTTTTAAGTGGGGTCCAGTGAGAGATGTCTGATCAGACCCAGTTGTGGGGTAGGGTGGCTTTGGTCTGGGTGGTGGTCAGACCTATGCAGGAAGCAGCACCAGGCAGAGAGGAGGCCTCAGCCCGCCCAAGTGCCCGCCCTGGGGCAGCCCTCTCTGTTTGCCACCACTCGGACCTCCTCTTCCTGAGCTTCCGAAGTTGGGCCGAGTGCAGTCCTTGCCCAGTCATGCTTTCTGGGCTCCCTCTCTCAAAAAGAAAGTAGTCCCTTTTATTCTTAGGCCATCGCAGATGCAGACAGAGCCAGGATTTTAAAGAGGAAATTTCTACTAAAATAAAGTAGAAAATAAAACCTAGATATGATCGTATTTATAGAGTATAATTTTCAAAATAAAATGTAAAATGCATATTTATAGTAGAAAACTTGGAAAATATATTTTAAGAATCCATAAGCCCACCTATCACCCAGCCCTGCTCTGCCTGACATGGCGGCAGCTAAGCACACGTTGCTACTGAGCATTTGAAATGTGGCTGATCTGAGCTGAGATGCACTGTAATTACAAAATCCACACCGGAGTTTGAACATTTAGTACCAAAAACACCAAAAACATGTAAAATACATCATTAATACTTTCTCTTTTTTTGAGGCAGAGTTTCACTCCTGTCACTCAGCTGGAGTGCAATGGCGCCGACTCAGCTCACGGCAGCCTCTGCCTCCCGGGTTCAAGTGATTCTCCTGCCTCAGCCTCCTGAGTAGCTGAGGTTACAGGCACGCACCACCATACCCGGCTACTTTTTGTATTTGTATTTGAGGTCAGGCTGGTCTTGAACTGCTGACCTCAGGTGATCCACCTGCCTCGGCCTCCCAAAATGCTGGGATTACAGGCGTGAGCCACCATGCCCGGCTCATTAATACTTTCAAAAATACTCGTTACATGCCTGAGATGATAATATTCTGGATATATTGGATTAAACAAATATATTATTAAAATTAATTTTACCTGTTTCTTTTTACCGTTTTTAGAAAGTACTGAAAACCATAAAATTATATATGTGACTCATATCACATTTCTGTTGGACAGCCCTGATCAAGAGAAACCACTAATAACATTTTGGCTCATTCCCTCCATTGTCTGAGGAGTCTGGCTCCTGGTTAAACGCCTATGTGTGATTTTTCAGACCTGACTGCAAGCAATGACGGAGCCTCCACCTGGCAGGCCCCCCAGGGGAAGCTGCCCTCCCCGCACCAGACTTGGGGCCCAGCCAGCACACAGGAGTCTCCGATGTGAGTGTGGCCAAGGACTCAGCCCCACGATACTATGCACTTCACATCTTTGCAGTCCTAGCCCAGTGTCTTCATTCCTAAGTCTCTTTCTTTCTCTGAGGCCTTGGGCTGAGGTTTTCTTCAGGTGCCTCTTCTGAAGCCTCCTTACCAGGAGGAGTGTTGAAAAAACGCACGCTTTGAATGAAGAGACCTTCCAAAGAGGCTTTGTGTGAGCAACATGGCTGTTTATTCACCTGGGTGCAGGTGGGCTAAAGCCGAAAAGGGCGTTAGCAAAGGGCAGTGGGATAAGAGTTGGTTTTATAGGTTTGAGTAGTTTTTGGGGTTGGGGCGGGGGTGCTGCAGAGTAAGTTCAGTTACAGTGGTGGAGGGTAGGGGCAAGGGAGTATACATGACCACAAGTTCAATTACAATGGCAGGGTTGGGTGAGAGGTATTCACATTATCATAAGAACAGTTAAGATGGCAGGGTTGGGTGAGAGGTATTCACATTATCATAAGAACAGTTAAGATGGCAGGGTTGGGTGAGGGGCTTGTCAGGGGAAGCTCCACCACCCCTGGGCGTTTAGGGACAATGGCTAACGCAGGCTGTGGGGGGTTGAGGGTGGGAGACAGCAGCTGAGACAAGCAGGACTTCAGACTTTCAGGCTCCAGGCTTGCATATGGAGACCTGACAGGGAGGAGGGAGAACCCCAAAGACGTGTTTCCCCACTCTGACTCAGCACCCAGGATTCTTCCACTTTACCCCACATCCACCACCCCAGGGCACTGTCAGGAATGCAGCCAAAGAAACAAGCACCCTGGCATCCCTTGTCTCCTTCCCCCTAATTTGCTAAGGCTCTTCATCGGCTGAATCTAGTCAGAAGCCAGAGGAGATGGAATCCCTGTAGCTCTAGTCCTCTTTGTGTGCAGGAGGCAATGAAGAAGGCCAGAGGTGGGAATGCGAGGATGGGGGAGATCTAGAGAGGCAAAGAGCTGTCTGCAAGCAGCCTAGCCAACACGTCAAAATCCCATCTCTACTAAAAAATACAAAAAACAGCCAGGCGTCAGGAGGCTTAGGCAGGAGAATCACCTGAACCTGGGAGGCGGAGGTTGCAGTGAACCAAGATAGCACCATTGCAATCCAGCCTGGGCAACGCGAAATCCCATCACAATAATTAGCTGGGCGTGGTGGTGCATACCTGTAATCCCAGCTACTTGGGAGGCAGAGGCAGGAGAATGTTCGAACCTGGTAGGAGAAGGTTGCAGTGAGCCGAGAGGGTGCCACTGCACTCCAGCCTGGGCGAACAGAGCAGAGACTCTGTCTCAAAAGCAAACAAACAAAAAACCAAAGAGCTGTCGGCACTTTTTTTCCTCATGGCATTGCCCTAAGTCATAGCCTAATTGCCCTATTTCCTTGTTAATGTAACAAGTCTTACTCCCTACAGTGACTGAATGGGCACAATTTGCCCAACTCCCCACCGATCCCTCTATCCTGTCTGGGTTTCTAGCCTGAGGTAGATTCACAGGACACTATTTGATGGTGTGTGTGTGAATGCATATGGACACGCATGAGTATTATACTCTTAACCCCTATTAGAATATGCTTCCTTCAATCCTAGCTGTGGGTCTGAGCCCCGGGGGCCTCTGTGCCTCTAGCCTCACAGAGCTCATCCACGGTGGCTTCCATGGGCTGGTTCCTTTGAATCCTGCCCTCATTCCCACTGTCCCCAGCCTCTGCTTTATTGAGATGAGTCCACACCTCCCACCCACTCCATCCCACTCCTTGCTGACTAACCACAAGTGCCTGGTACCCTCCAAAAAATCATAAGTCTACTAAAAGGGGGAATCTGGAAAAGATGGGGGTGATCTCTGTAAACTAAGGTTTTCAGAGGCTAAGTGGACTCCCCTGGGGCAGCAGGCAGAACTCCACTCCCTAATTGAATCTTCAATTGTCTAGTTTAAGTTTGCTGGGAAATTAGATGAAAAAACTCCCCAGGCTACACACTCCTGGAGCTGAGGGCCGGAAAGTGGCAGGGAGAAGATTGCACAGACTCTTGTCATCTACATAAAAGCCAAGGACCTGCTGAGTTGGGTCTGAGATCCACCAGACACCAGGTCAGAGTTTAAGGGTCAATTGGGGAACCCATGCTCAGGGAGAAGGAGGCTTATTTCAAAAGGAAGAAGGAGCCTAAGAGAGGTCTGTAGAAAACATTGAGAGAAGGTAATGCCGTGGCGGGGATGTGGCGAGCAGAAGGGAGTCATTTTATAGAACAGGAAACAATCTGTTGCGGGGATTATTATACCTCCTGAGGAAGAAAAGGCAATTTAATTTTTTGGGAGAAGGCAATTGGAATGTAAACTGACAAGGATGCCATCTGAAAGAGCATTCATTCTGTGCTTCTCAAGACTCTGGAAATGCAGGGGACCCCCGTATCCTACCAGAAGCAAGCCCCAGGTGCACACACACGTGCACACGCAATCCCTTTACTCTCAGCCCCTTTCTGGGTGGAAGGAAGATGAAGGTGCAGCAGTGACGTCCTTACTGTGCCTGGCACAAGTGGGCACCAGGCATGTTCATGCCCACCTAGCTGTTGCTGTCTGCCCTGTCACCTGTATCCACATCAGATGCATCTCTGGACTCCTTCATTCATTCCCTCATTTATTCACTTGTCTGACAAATGTTTATGGAGCTCCTCGCTCTGTGCTGAGCATAGTGCTAGGCACTGAAGGAGATGAAAGAAAAATAAGGGCCAGGCACGGTGGCTCACACCTATAATCCCAGCACTTTGGGAGGCTGAAGCGGGTGAATCGCCTGAGGTCAGGAGTTCGAGACCAGTCTGGTCAACACAGTGAAACACTGTCTCTACTAAAAATACAAAAATTAGCCTGGGGGTGGTGGCGGGCCCCTGTAATCCCAGCTACTCAGGAGGCTGAGGCAGAAGAACTGCTTGAACCCAGGAGGTGGAGATTGCAGTGAGCCAAGATTGCATCATTGCACTCCAGCCTGGGCAATAGGAGTGAGAATCCGTCCCCCAAAAAAAAAAGTAAGAAAGAAAGAAAAAGAAGTTTGGGTTTTCATCTCCAGAGAGCTGGTAGTCTAGTGGAGGAGCAAACCAATGAACACATTTCTAAGACTCCAATGCAGGAAAGGACGGCAAGAGGAAACAGCTGGATGTTGTGGTGTCAGGATTAGGGAGGGGTCGAGAAGACTTCTCTTACAAGTGGAGGGCCGAGAAAAAGGAATAGGGACTGAGAGAAAGGCCCAAGGAGGAAGAGAATTAGAGGAGGTTTATTCCCCTAATCCAGTAGGCAGAAGCTCAGCAAATATTTCCTGACCCATGCTCATTAAAAATTGAATACATATACCAAAAGATTTGATAATTAGTCTTGTGAATCCTGTCACAAATACAGTTTTTCTCTTGAATTTTTAGAGGAAGATGGGGTTTCTGTGTTCAGTTTTCCATGGATAAGGATAAGGGACCCTGGGTTCCCTTTGTGTTCCCCACTCCCCTGGGGACAGTTCTTGGATAGCTGCTGAAGAGTGTATGGATCTGAGGAGCTGCTAACAGTAGAGTTGTGGTATGATCCCTGGATGGGGAGTCCAAGTTTCCAAGCCAGGGCGACTGAGAAATTGCCAACCACAGTTCAGGGGCTTTGAAGCATTCCTGGGTAAGAACCTGAGAGGCTGGTCCCATTGGGCCTTGAGCGATCTCTTGGATGGGAGGCCTTTGCTTCTTTCTCCCTTGTCCAGCTTCATCCTCTGGTTTACTCGGCTTTGCCTCCTCTACCTGGGAAGTCTGCTCCCCCTGGAATGGGGCTCAGTGCAGCTCCCATTCCCAATCCCTCCACCCTGTCATAATCCACTTCCTGGATGTCTAACAAAATCCCTTCACCTAAGGCAGAGCTAGCACGGCTCCAGGATCCACTTCTGTTAAACCCAGAGGAATCTGGACACAGCAGAAATAATAGCCTCTAAATGAAGTCCCTTTTTCTACTATATTCTCCCATTCTCCTCTCCACAGGACTGGGCCCACTGGCCTTCCCACAGTCAATCACCCCCGGCAGCCCTTTGACAGTCTACCATTCTGGAACCTGCTCTCCCAGCCACAGTCTTAAGATGACGAGCAACCTCCAGCAGAAAAAAATGTAAAATTACAATATGCACACAGATCCCATCATGACGAGAGTGAGTGGAGATGATGCCCTATTTCCAAGCAGCCCAGAGTGCGTGTGTGCCAGACACGAGCGGACTGCCGGGGATAGCTGACACAGATCCGAGGACACAGAAGGAGGCTCTTTAAAAAGCCAGAGCAACAGCAAGCATGTGAGAGGTCTGATTAATCCACCAAGGGCTTATCTATGCATCAACAAACAGCGATTGTCTGTGTCTTGTTCCCCTCTGTGTTCCCTGGATACTTCCTGGCTCATGCAAGACATTTGGTATTTATTTGTTAGATGAACAATAAATATATGAATACTTACACTCATTTGTCTCAAATTGCCTGAGGTTTTTATTACCCCAACCGGATATTTTGGAATCGTAAACACCCAGGCATTGAATTTTTTTTTTTTTTTCTGAGACTGAGTTTCCCTACTGTGGCCCAGGCTGGAGTGCAATGGCGCAATCTTGGCTCGCTGCAATCTCTGCCTCCCGGGTTCAAGGGATTCTCCCGCCTCAATCTCCTGAGTAGCTAGGATTACAGGCATGCCCCACCATGCCCAGCTAATTTTGTATTTTTAGTAGAGATGATGTTTCACCATGTTGGTCAGGCTGGTCTCAAACTCCCGACCTCAGGTGATCTGCCTGCCTCAGCCTCCCAGAGTGCTGGGATGACGGGTTCAGGCATTGAATATTTAAATACATATGTAAACACCTGGAGTTCACCAATTTCCTTGCGATTTGTCCCCTGGGAAACTGTGCACCACTAGGCAGGAATTGGAAGAAAATCTCTGGTGCTTGTTGATAATCAGAGAAAGATGGAATTGTGGTGTACGTGTATGAGTGTGTGTAGCTGAGGACAGGAAAAATGAGGAAATGATTCTGTAACGGAAAAAATCTCAAGTCTTCAATATTGGTCTTTAAGAGGACTCTCCTGATCAGCTCCTGTGAGCAGGGCCCCATCCCTTGATGCCAATATCAGTCTTCAGGAGTCTGCTGTGAGTTTAAATGGGCCCTCCAGTTCTCAGGAGGTTGCTGTACACTTTCCCAGGTCTGGGGCCCTCGCATATGACTGTCAGGGCCTTGTGAGGAATTTAATTCTGTTGTCACCTCACTGCAAGAAAGAATGTCCTAACTGTCCAGCAGATGCTCGTTGTCCCCACTCGGAGACAATGATGGACTGGGTAATTCTGTAACTGGGGGCTAGACTTGCTGCAGAACCACTGTCTAGGCCCCACGGCTCAGTATTGGCCAAAGTAATAGTGGATTCTGCTTCTAAGTGAGAGCCAAAGATGCTGGAGAAGGTGGTAGGTACCAAGAAACATGGAACAAAGGTGCTCATGAGACAAAGAAGAGATTGTTCCCTGTGACTCCAGTGGGCTTGGAATGGGTCTGGGTGGCAGCTTAGATGTGATGAATGCCAGGCAAGCCTTCCAGCTTCACAGATCTGACTTAGCTTTCCAGCTGATGCACACGCAGGGGCAGCCAGGGCTGTGGCAGGAAATGGGACGTTCCCAGGGTGTGGCAACTACTGTGGTTGGGGGACAGAGCTGTTCACAGTTAAGCTGCTTCAGGGAGCAGGGCTCACAGAGCCAGAAGGGCCGTGGCTACAGCCAGCCACATTGAAATGTCGCTTCCTTCTCCTAAATCTCAAACTTTCCGTCAACACGGATGTGAAGCTGTTTATATTTCCTAGCAAAAGACTGACCAGATTTTAAGATGCACAACAGATTGCAAACTTTCCTTCTCTTTGAGCGGTGATGGGGGCGGGAGGGGATAGAGACATTTGTTGAAACACATAGAGACACAGCCATGATGAATCAGTTTGTCTATGAAGTATTTGACCACATACATTAAATTAATTGGAACTTAGCAGTCAGCTCTAATATCTGTTTATATGCAAATGACAAAAGTCAGACCATTAAGCTTCTGTTTTTCTTACATTTTAATAGCAGGAAATAAAAATCCAACAATAATAGACAACAAATTTCTTGTTTCTTTTGTCTGGGTGGCAGGGGAATGGGGAATAAAAATATATCTTGTACCTCATCAGTTAATAGATTGTAGTGGAATTACCAGGCCAGAGAATATCCTATTACATGGAAAGAAACAGACTGGGTTTCTAGTTTATTACTAACTTTACTAACTTAGGGATCAACTTCACCATTTGAGCTGATGTTTTCTTTTTCTTCTTTTTTCTTTCTCCTTTGTTAATGAAAACGAAAGTCCTTTGTGTACAGTCTCTCTGAACTTTCAGAGCAATGTAATTGTTCTTAAGTCACAGGATTCCTTTGGGGACACACGAAGGGCACTTCTAAACCCCTAATCCTGGGCTATAAAAAGGATCTGGGGCGACTGATCAAAGGTGAACTGCCCATTTACAACCTCTCTTTCAAGGCCCCTTCCCATCTCCCTGACAGTTTTATAGAAGTCCTTCTCTTTTGCTCCAACCCAGATCAAAGACTTGGATACCAGGGGTCTCCCCACCCCCTGCCTGGCATGGAAGGAAGAGATTACCCTCAGAATTAAAAACCCTGGTGCAGTGGGCTTACCTTCCTCCCTGGGGGGCAGGGGGTAAGACCTGGAGCCTCTCTTGTCCATAGGAACAGACCAAGACAAAGATGGGATAAACTCAGGGTGTCCCCTCTGTTCTGGCAGCAGAAGAGACAAACTTGCTTTCTCTTCCTTCCAGCCTTCAAAAGAGAAACTGTGTGATCTTCCGTGCACAGTTTTAGTTAATATCTACAAGTTGCTAGAATCATGTTTATTTATCTTTTTTTTTTTTTTTTGACAGAGTCTCACTCTGTCCTCCAGGCTGGAGTGCAATGTCGCAACCTCAGCTGACTGCAACCTTGGCCTCCTGGGTTCAAGTGATGCTCCTGCCTCAGCTTCCCTAGTAGATGTGATTACAGGCGCCCACCACCATGCTTAGCTAATTTTTGCATTTTTAGTAGACATGGGGTTTCACCATGTTGGCCAAGCTGGTCTTGGACTCCTGACCTCAGATGACCGACCCGCCTCGGCCTCCCAAAGTGCTGGAATTACAGGCATGAGCCACCGCACCCGGCCCTACTTACCTCTTCTATTCAGCGAGGACCCAGCACACTGGTTAGTGCAGATCCTCCATGACAGGGGTGTTCATAGAGGTGAAACACACAACTTTCCCAAATCCTGGAATGTTCTCCTTTGAAGGGACTTGAAAGATTATCTAAGACTCTCCCACTATGGTATAGAAGAATCTTACAGAGAAGCAGGACAATCCCAGTTTATCCAGAGTCACCTGCTCAAGGCACATCCTGAAGCCAGATGCCCTGACTCAGAAGGACCTCTGGGACCCCAAATACTGCCTTAGGTCTCCACATACGATGCCCCACAAAGGAAATTCAGCTCCTAGAGTGTTTGGTCTAGGCTGCTAGGGAACTCATTTGACTTTCTCTCTGCCACTTGTAGGAAACGTTACAAAATTGTGTTTGCATTGAAGCTTTTCTTTCCTCCAGACTTATTGTGTCATCATCTAGTAGGCTAACTGGTTGTTTTAACAGATGATATTATGGTTTGAACATGGATTGTGCCTGTTCTTTCCCTGTTCTTCTGTACACAGTCAAACGGGTCTTTTCGATTATTTACCACCAGCTTCCCTCAACCCTTGAAACGTCAGCCTTCTCTAGGCTTTTGATTTCCTCTGAGATTCGTAAGAGTCTGTGACATTCTTCTGTATACACCCTTGATTTTGTGCCCCTCCCTCCATCTTTGTGTGTGTTCTCTTCAAATTGGCGCTCATCTGCAGAAATGCTGTTTTCTTTGGATGTCTCCTCTTTTCTTCCTCATTAGGATCATTTGCAATTTTAGGTTCTGAATTTTATTTTTAGAGCCATCCTTTTTTAGCCATACTCCCTTTCAGAGGTTCTCACTATGAGATCATCTATTTTGAATTTTTGAAATCTGCTTTCCTCAAGTCTGTAAGTCTGGAGACACACATCCTGCTTTAATAGGATGGACACTCTTCCAAGCTCTTATTATTTTCACATCATTCACAGTCCTTTGCTGGTCCTCTTGCTGTTACTTGTTTCTTTCAAGTGACGAAAATTTTAATCAGGCTACTTAAAACTTTACCAAATGCTTTGCATTTTAAAGAAATAGGAGGCTTATAGGCTTCCACACAATGTATTTTTTTAAGTCAACATTCGTCATTGTATTTTGCCTCGAAGCTAGTTTCCAAAGATGTCTGCAACACCATCTCCCATCCAATGTTATCTTCTAAATATGTGACTTTGACATTTCTCCCCTCAAAATATGGGATCTACACTCCTACCTCCTAAGGTGGGCAGGCCTGTGACTACGGCAGAAGCAACGCTATGTAACTTTCAGGGCCGGATCATGAGAAGTGATGCAGCTTCTATTTGGTTCTTTCTGGGGATGCTTGTTCTTAGAACCCAGCAGCAATGCTATGGGGAAGACCCCTTAGGTCGCGTGAGAACTTACATGAAGTCAAATGTAGGTGTTCTGGATGACGGCCCAAGCGAGATCCTAGCCAGTAGTCACAAGAAGAGTGAGACATATGAGCAAAAGGTGGCCCCCCGATGATTCTAGCCCCCAGCCACACTTGGACTTCATGTTTTTCTAGTTGAGGTCCCAGATATTGGGGAGCAAAGATAGGCCATCTCTGCTTTGGCCTGTCTGAATTCCTGATCCATAGAAACCATGAAAAATAATACAGTGATTTTTTTTTTGAGATGGAATCTTGCTCTGTTACCCAGGCTGGAGTGTAGTGGTGCAATCTCGGCTCACTGCAACCTCCACCTCCTGGGTCCAAGAGATTCTCTTGCCTCAGCCTCCTGGGTACCTGGGACTACAGGCGCCCACCACCACGCCTGGCTAATTTTTGGTATTTTTATTAGAGCTAGGGTTTCACTATGTTAGCCAGGATGGTCTCAATCTTCTGACCTTGTGATCTGCCCGCCTTGGCTGGGATTACAGGTGTGAGCCACCACACCTGGCCTACAGTAATTTTTTTAAGCTAATGAGTTTTTTGAGACGATTTGTAATGCAGCAATGGAAAACTCATGCAAAAATTAAAACCCATTAACTAAGAAACAAAAATTAAGATTCATTAAGAATACATCATCTATACCCTTCTTCCAACTGGTCAATTAATTTACTCCCATTCCAAAACTCTGTCCTGTAATTCAGTTCCAATTCCACCAAGTGGAAGTGCAGCCATGACTGCATTAGTCCTAGGCATTGAACAGATACAGGACAAATTAGAATCACTTACTCTTGACTATAAAAGCAATTAGATTATCCCCGCTTAGTATACTGTGTGAACTTTTAAAAGAGCAAAATTAAAACACCTCTCACATACTTCTCTAACTGATTAACATAATACAATTCTAGCAGACCCCCTACTGGAAAATGTTCCCTCGTATTCCAACTTGTTGAGTCAGAGAGCATTTAGTTGCAATGAACAGAACTCATTCAAGCTAACAGGAGCAAAAAAGAACATTGATTAGAAATAGAGGGATCTGGTGGAGCCCCAAGACAGGAAATGAGGTCAGGCTTCACAGGAATTAATGCCAGAAACTGCAAAGCTGACAAGAGCCAGACTGGCTTGTCTCTGCAAATCTCTTTCTCTCTCTAAGGCACATGCCTCCCCTCTCTCTCTCTCAATCTCTCTCTCTCTCTGTCTCTGTCTCTCTGTCTCTCTCCAGAGAACAGTTTAGCATGTGGTATGTGGTTAAGGGCAGTCTCCAAGCCAGGATACTAAATGTCAGCCCCACGACTTAGTTGTTGGTGACTCTGGGCGAGTTCCAAGTTCCTTAAACTTCTGTTCTTCAGTTTCCTCATTTGTAAAGTGGGAATGAAGGTAACAACGGCACTTACCTCATAAGATTGTTGTGAGATTGAATCGATATATGGAAAGTTCTTTAAACAGTGTCTGGCACATTGCAAGCGTTTGCTTTCATTATTATCTTTCTTTGCTCACTTAACCATGTTTGAACATGGGTGCCCTGATACTAGCTTTTTATCTGTCTTAGTCTGTTTGTGCAGCTGTGACAAAATATCTTGGACTGGGTAATATGTAAATAATAGAAATTTGTTTCTCACAGTTCTGGAGGCTGGAAAGTTCAAGATCAAGTTGGCAGATTTAGCGTCAGGAGAGGACTCGCTCTCTGCTTCCAAGATGAAGCCTTGTTGCATGGTGGAAGGCAGTAAAAGCGATGAACTCTGTGTTCTCACATGGCAGAAGAGATGGAGGGGCAAAAAGGGATTAGGGTACTCTCTTCAATCTCTTTGATAAGAGCACTAATCCCATTCATGAGAGTGGAGTACTCCTGACTTAATCACTTCCCAGAAGGCTCTACCTCTTAATACAGTCATGTTGGGTATTAGGTCTCAACATTTGAGTTTTGGAGGTATTCATGCATTCAAACCACAGCAATAACCAACCCATAGTCCAAGCGCTTATCAGAAATCTAAGTTTCTGAGACCCAATTTCACATTCCTAGGGCAGAGTGGGTCTGATTGGACCAGCTGGAGTCACATGCCTACTCATGATCTAATCAGCTGTGGCAGCAGGTAAGGGAGTGAGTGCTGAGGGGACTCAGCAGCGAGACAGGGAGTTGATTCTCTGAGAAGGAGATGTGGGCTGGTCTGGGAAGAGGGCTTTTGCACGCCACTACTCCCGCCTACATTTTCACATATGGCAGCCCTGCTACTTCGAACCTCGGCTTTAGCTCCCTGCTAAGCAGAAACTCTTCCTATTAGTGTCTGACCCAACTGGCATGAAGAAGGTGTCTTCCTTTAGCCAATGAGCACTCCTCTCTCTCCAGGTAACTACTTTCCTCTTTTTGTTCGCCGGGAGGGCTCCAGTCCCTCTGAGATGCCAAAACACAAGTGTCTCTTTATACTAGAAGATGACTTTTACAAATCCTCACCTAGATTCTCCCCTCGGAAGTCAGTAAATTGTCCCTCTCACAGGGAATACAAAAGAAAGGATCACTTCAGATCCCTCCCATTTGGTATTGTGCTTTTTAAATTAAAAAAAATATATTTTTGAGATAGAGTCTTTCTCTGTCTTGCAGGCTGGAGTGCAGTGGTGCAATCTCAGCTCACCGTAAACTCTGCCTTCCAGGTTCAAGCAATTCTGCCTCAACCTCCCAAGTAGCTGGGATTACAGGCATGCACCTCCATACCCAGCTAGGTATTGTGCACTTAGGCTACTGATTTTACACATGGTGACTTTTTTTTTTTTTGAGACGGAGTCTCACTCTTGTCCAGGCTGGAGTACAATGGCATGATCTTAGCTTACTGCAATCTCTGCCTCACGGGTTCAAGAGATTCTCCTGCCTCAGCTTCCTGGGTAGCTGGGGTTACAGGCGCTCAGCATCATGCCGGGCTAATTTTTTGTATTTTTAGTAGAAACAGGGTTTCACCATGTTGGTCAGGCTGGTCTCAAACTCCTAACCCCATGATCCGCCCACCTTGGCTTCCCAAAGTGCTGGGATTACAGGCATGAGCCACCGCACTCTGCCTTGCATGTAATGACGGTTAACTTGTTGAGTCTTCCACTGGTAATAGGAACAACACTTAAAGTTATGATTTCACTATACAGAAAAAGAAAATTAAGCAGAATGTTGAGCAGAATGTGAATTGGGTAATCAAAAGGATAATGGTGTTTAAGGGAATACGGCTCCTTTTATTCCTATATATTATTCCAATCGCTATTCGATGTGGTCATTTGGGGTAAAATGCTCTGAAACAGCGTATTTCAAACCCTATTCTTCAGAAATACTTGAATGTCACGGACAAATCGATAGCTCTTTAAATCACAGAGCAGAACTAATTAGTGGTCCTCCCTGGAGGAAGAAATGGCTATATCTGCCTCCAATGGCAGTACTAGCCCAGCCCCCAAACTGCCATGAGCTGACCTTTTCCTTGGGCTTGTTATTGTATTACTGGTGATTCTTTTTGTAAAGTCTCAGAAACCTTAGTTTGCAATTGCCAGTGTGCTTGTTGTTTTAGGGTTAGACTGAGTGTCTCAGCAAGGCTATTAAGCATTGGTATTCCTAAGAGGTTCTTTTCAGAGAAACAAGAGGTTATTTTAGGGGAAAATGACCCATGGCTATTAGCTCTGTTAAATGACAGATAAGAAAGGAGGTATAATGTTCTCATCAAGTAGAAATGAGAAGATTGCTCACAACTTATGGTCCATTCTTCCTACATCCAATGCCCTCATTTCCTTTCCTCTGATTCCTCCTTTAATGAATTGATTGCTTCCCCCATTTTTCTTCATGGAAATTGCTCTCTATGCAAGGTTATCAGGTTTATTTGCAGTTTGAGCCAAAGAAGCAACCTTTCTCATTCCATCCACTTCAACTAGAAACAGACTGGACTATCTTAATCCAATCTAATAGAAGCTTAAGAGGAAACAAGTGTGGCCTGTTATTAAATTATTGCTAAATAATTTAGAAACTATAAATGTCAGAAAAAATACATATAAATGTTCTAAGGCATGTGGAGACAATTAACACAATTTACTTTAATAATGAGTATAGACTTATGCTCAACTCAGAGGCCCACAAGAAGTATTATATTTTTTGCTGAACTTCGCTGACCAATTCGTCCAAAGAGGCCACTCAACTTCTCTTTAGCCTATCACTCTGTTAATTTTTTGCATAGCACTTACCACTCTTATTTTTATTTTATTTTATTTTTGTTTTTGAGACAGAATCTTGCTCTGTCACCCAAGCTAGAATGCAGTGGCGCGATCTCAACTCACTACAACCTCCGCCTCCCAGGTTCAAGTAATTCTCCTGCCTCAGCCTCCTGAGCAGCTAGGACTACAGGCGTGCGCCACCACCCCCAGCAGATTTTTGTATTTTTAGTAGAGGCGGGGTTTCCCCATGATGGTCAGGCTGGCCTAGAACTCCTGACCTTGTGATCCGCCTGCCTCAGCCTCCCAAAGTGCTGGGATTACAGGCATGAGCCACCGCGCCCAGCCCCCTTTTTTTTGAGAGAGAGTTTCACTCTGTCATCCAGGCTGGAGTGCAGTGGCATGATCTCGGCTCACTGCAACCTCCACCTTCTGCGTTCAAGCAATTCTCTTGCCTCCACCTCCCAAGTAGCTAGGACTACAGGTGCGCAGCACTACACCCAGCTAATTTTTGTATTTTTAGTAGAGACAGGGTTTCACCATATTGGCCAAGCTGGTCTCGAACTCTTGACCTGATGATCCGCCCACCTCGGCTCCCAAAGTGCTGGGATTATAGGTGTGAGCCACTGCCCCCAGCCACTCTGATATTTTTATAGTTCATGTTTCTAGTTTGTTTTTTACTTATTGTTTATACTCTCTACTAGAATGTAGTCCATTTCCGTCTCTCTCTCACCACTGTATTCTCAACGGCTAGAACAAGATCTAGTATATACTAGGCACTCAATAAATACTTGTTGCATTAATGCACCACCGAATGCCTCCTAGCTTCACCACCAGCTCCTAAAGAGAGGATCTTCTGTCTTCCTTATCTTCTTTAGAGTGGAGCCCAGTTGGCTTGCCATTATCCATGTCTGGGGCTGTTCTAGCTACAGCAGCATTTTAAACTGTAGCTGTAGCTGTTGCTGCTGCTGTCAGTCATGAAGGTAGCTAGCTAGGTAATCAATTTGCTGGGAAAAGGGGAGGTAACCTCTGGGAGACATTCTGTTTTCAAAAGCCATTTTGATCTTTTCAGCAAACCCTGAAAGAGTCAAGTTTTGCTACAGACTTCTTGTCTCATTAAAAATGAGCCAGGCATGTAGGGTGCAAATCCATGCATCAGCCCCATGTGCTGTGAACTCCAGGGAGCAACCAGGAACCAGGTCTGGTATGTGGCGAGCAATTAGAGCTACAGTTCTAGCAGCATATAAAACCAAACCAGATCACGTCAAAACCTCCGTGTTCCTGACATCCAGTCTTGAAATCTAAGTCATTTAGTCATCTGTGACTTCTTCAGTCCCCTTCCAATCTGCATCTCATTCAAAGCACCCCAAGTCCTCTTGTGTCAGCTGTTGCACTGCCCCTCGCACGCAACTACAAGTTCCTGCTGCAGCTCAGTTCCTTGTTTATGTTGATCAGTTCATAGAATATTAGTTTCCTGGGGGCGGAGGCCATGTCTTACCATTTTGTTTCCCTTCCCCAGCACAGTGACTTTCACAGAATAGAAATTAAAAATACATATAATCTGCCTAACTTTTATGTCTTCCTAAGCAACAATGTTCATCTGGAGAAAAACTAGGGATCACACATAAATATAAAACATAATGGAGTGAGCTGGGTGCGGTGGCTCATGCTTGTAATCCCAACACTTTGGGAGGACGAGGCGGGTGGATCACAAGGTCAGGAGATCAAGACCATCCTGGCCAACATGGTGAAACCATGTCTCTACTAAAATACAAAACATTAGCCAGGTATGGTGGCATGCACAAATAGTCCCAGCTACTCGGGAGGCTGAGGCAGGGGAATTGCTTGAACCCGGGAGGTGGAGGTTGCAGTGAGCAGAGATCGCGCCACTGCACTCCAGCCTCGGTGACAGAGCAAGACTCTGTCTCAAAAAAAAAAAAAAAAAGAAAAGAAAAGAAGTAGGTGGCTATTGACCTGTGATTTAACTTAGTCAAGGTTGCCCTGCCCACTATTCTTGCAGAAAACCTCAAGCTGACCCAATGAATTTCTCAGCAGAATGGATCTTTTTG